>CAUYLG010028012.1:0-33016 GCA_963573385.1 Cacajao melanocephalus
AGATATAGGTGAAGGGGAGGAAAGCAGCAAATCACACTGCCACGTGTGTACCTATGCAACAATCTTGCATGTTCTTCACATGTACCCCAAAACCTAAAATACAATAAAAAAAAAAATTTAAAAAAAAAAAAAAAAAAAAAAGAATATATGGTAACATAAGTATAATAGCATGAAGAATATATCATTTTCTTGGAGACAGTTCTTGGATCTTCTGCATTTCTGTATGTCTCTGAGCAAAGGCTTTGACATTTTGCTCTGGATCATCTTTTCAAAGACAACTGTATGGGAAACAGGCTTCAAAAACAGAGGTGTGTAACCCTCCAAGGCAGTGGGCAGATTTGTTTGCTGTCCAGGATAAAAAGATAATACCCCTCCCTTCTTCCACTGACAGCAAAAGATTGCTAGGAGTCCCTTTAGAAGACTTTTGATAAATGTACCATGATTAAGGCTTTTGCGATTTAAAAGTATTTGACAAAAATAGACTATACACGGTGTAATTTATTGAAAGATATTAGTAGTTATGTTACAGGACAGGGGTCCTGTTTCAGACCCCAAGAAAGGGTTCTTGGATCTCACATAAGAAGAAATTCAGGGCAAATTCATAAAGTACAAGCAAGTTTATTATGAAAGTAAAGGAATAAAACAATAGCTACTCCATAGGTAGAGCAGCCCCAAGGGCTGCTGGTTGCCCATTTTTGTTTATTTCTTGATGATATGCTAAACAAGGGGTGGATTATTCATGCCTCTCTTTTTAACTATGTAACCATATAGGGTAACTTCCTTTTCTTTTTTTGACATGGAGTCTTGGTGTGTTGCCCAGGCTGGAGTGCAGTGGCATGGTCTCAACTCACTGCAACCTCCGTGTCCTGGGTTCAAGCAATTCTTTTACCTCAGCCTCCCAAGTAGCTGGGATTACAGGTGAGTGCCACCACACCCAGCTAATTCTTGTATTTTCTAGTAGAGACATGGTTTCCCCATGTTGGCCAGGCTGGTCTCCAACTCCTGACCTCAGCTGATCCACCTGCCTTGGCCTCCCACATATAGGGTAACTTCCCGACATTGCCATGGCATTGGTAAACTGTCATGGTGCTTGTGGGAGTGTAGCTGTGAGGGCAACCGTAGGTCACTCTCGTGGTCATCTTAGTTTTGGTGGGTTTTGGCCGGCTTCTTTACTGCAACCTGTTTTATCAGCAAGGTCTTTATGACCTGTATCTTGTGCTGATCTCCTATCTTATCCTGTGACTTAGAATGCCTTAATTGTCTAGGAATGTATCCCAGTAGATCTCAGCCTCATTTTACCCAGCTCCTATTCAAGATGGAGTTGTCTTGGTTCAAACACCTCTGACATTTCCACCCTCCCTTTTATAAGAGATCCCTTAATTCTAGGGGTTGCAGAAGGATGAAGATCCATCTTCTATAACTTTCTTCAGGCTGAATAGGGGCAATGATATTACTGCCTAACTACGAGGGTCTCTTGTATTCAGTGTAGAGAGTATTCAAAATAGAGAGGAGCTATCAGAAAGCATTGGTATGGATCACTCATGACTCTTGAGGTGATATCTGGAAGATTAATAAGTGTTCAATTTAGGAAAATGTTGAGTAAGCTTATTTTGCATTCCTACACGAAGAGTACAACACCAATATATTCCACAACAGTAAAGCAAAATAAGTAAAATTATCCCAAGTAACTAAATTAGAAGGTGTTATATGAACTGGGCAACTGTTGGAACCAAGCTGAGAGAGGGTTGCTAGTCATTTCCAATATATGCCCAGAATTAGAATACTGATCCAGATTTTTACACTACCCAACCCTCTTGTTTCTTCTCAGTAGCAGTCAGAGATGACTGGTTCATTCACAGGAATAAGTAGGGTTAGCCAAAAGTGCAGAAGCAAACTTAAAAACAACTGATAAGACTAGAAATTAATAACAAGTGTACCATAATTCTTGAATCATAATTTCTTTCTCCAATTTCAAATTTTTACTAAAGACAAATCATGGTGAGACCAATTAGCTTTGGTATACTTGGCCTGATTATTTGTATAAAGTGCAGCAAGAACAATTATTTTTTACTTAGGCTTTAAAAATTGGCTTTGATGGGACTCTGTTCCATAGGGAATCTCAGATAAGACTTTTTTAAAGCCAAGCCCAGCCATGGATTTGTACCCTCAAATACCTATGAGTTGGGTAAATTACTCTGCTTTTGAGGTCCCAAGATAACTTGGGTCTCCTGAACCCAAGTTCAGGAAGTGTCACTTAGGAAGTGACATTGTTTATTTGCCACAGGTCAGAAACCCTGTACAGGGACTGTGTAGGCAAGGAATGAGGCCAGTTCTGCAAGGGGTGTTTATTGGCTCTACAAGTTAAATTTGATTCCTTAAAGGAAAGCATGCTGTTCCAGTCAAAGACTTGGTAAAATATCCAGTTTTTCCAATTGTGTCCTGGGCAAAAGAAAACAGATTTTTATTGCACTTATGCAAATAACTATATTGCTGTAAGTTAAGAATACTCACAACTAGTTTCCAAATTTTGGAGAAATCAGGTAGAGAAACAATTGTGCTCCAGATTTTGCTCACAGGAGTATACTTGACTCAATTGCTAAAAGTTGTAAATAGCTCAAAAGAAAAGTTTTCTTGACTGGAAAACAAATCAAGGAATCAGCACTGTTTCAAGCAAAGTTAAAGATTACTTTAGTTTTCTATTGGTTCAGTCTATTCAGGTAACTCATGTTCTGCTTGATATTCAGGAATACTTCAGGTCTCCATGAAAGTCCTGAAAGATTTTTTCCTCTATTCTGATATCACAACACCTGTTAGAGTCCTGTAGTTGATTATAAACCACTTTCTAAGGAGGATTAAAACAAGACAACAGTTGTCTGTGGATGACAAAATATTTTAGCGCAGCCACAGTCAAAAACACAATTGACAAAGAAATTTGATGACCTCTGTGGCATACAGTGATTTTGTATAACAATTATAATTATTACTGATGACCTATACTGAGGCATATCAGAATTACAGGAATCTTAACACAATTTTGTGATACATACTAATAACAAGTTTATATAAATATAACCCAAAGAAAAAGTTAAATACCACTTCACATTTGATAATACTTCCTGTATGACTTTTGTACCAAATAAGCCAAATTTTACCTTTGAATTAGTGTACTATTAATGTTATATCCAATTCTTAAGAAACCCTTATAGATACATCTACCCAATTTTAATGTTTGACCATAAGGTAAGATTCTCATAAACTTTTCGTAAGTTTTTACAAATTTTTGTTAAAAGCAGATCTTTTGTTAAAGAGATCAGTGCTCTAAGAAAAGCCTGTTGTGCTTTTATTCCAATGTGTAGTTTACAGAAAAACAGAATAATACCCCTTTTACTTTAGCCAATATGTTCACACACAGATTTTTTTTTATTAGATTGATTATTTACAAACCTTCCACAACTTGCTTAAATCTTCAATTTTGTTCAATCTAACTTAAAACAGTCCATTGTATCTTTAATCTAGGCAGGAAATTCACGTTCCCATGCCTTCTTATAATCTTTTATCAAAAACGCATTTCACTCTCTTTATATGCCTTGCATGTAGAACTGTTTCTTCCATAGTCTCGATTACATGTTACCCTATTAACTCTAAGTAACTTTTATTTTTGGTGAAAAACCTTGGTAAATTCAGGCTTTTAATTATGTAATAGGTGTGGAGACTAGCCTAGGACACACCAGGCAAAGTGCATATAAGGGCTGACTCCTTCCAGCGTAGCTAGGGAATGTGGCTAATTCCACATGTCCCAGGGCTTATCTAGGATCTAATGCTCCAAACAGGTAAATTGAATAATTTTTGATAGTCGAAGAAGCAGTTTATGATCTTAAAGCATTTAGGGAACTTAATATCTGACCTATGTAATTTAGACCAAATGTTTACATTTTGAAGATATTTTTATTTTACCAATAATCTTTAAAACTGTCTTTACTTCCCAAAGATTACTTAAGTCACATGAACTAAATAAAAGATATTACACTTTTTACTTTTCTGACAATATATTTGATTTAAGCTCTTATTATTAAACCAATTAATTAAAGCTCTTGAATATATAAACATCACACACACAACACATGTAAATACACAGAGAGACAGAAGATAAAGGAGTAATTCCCTAAGCCAGGAATTGGACCCTAAACCTAGGCCATCATTGTGGAAAAGTGAAAGCATGGCCACGTGGTTACAAGGTCAAGCTCTCAAGGACATGACAGACCAGTTTGCTGGGCCATCTTGAAAACTGGGCTTACAGGTGTCCTAAGCTCATATTCCATCCTAAGGTGCCCCTCGTTATGACAGAACAATACAGAAGGACACACAAAGCACACCAGATTCACTGGAGCTTAAGACTAGCCTCACAAATCCTTTTTCGCATTAATGAAAACATTACAGGAGATTGTGACTTTTACCATTTATTCAACCAGTTTGCACAGAGAGAGAGACTGAGAGAGACAGAGAGGCCAGAAGTCTGACTAGTAAGAAATTCTTGCCCTTTTGCCGGCATGCCAGGCTTCTGGGTTCACTTTTCC
The DNA here is from genome assembly GCA_963573385.1 of Cacajao melanocephalus. Lineage (NCBI taxonomy): Eukaryota > Metazoa > Chordata > Mammalia > Primates > Pitheciidae > Cacajao > Cacajao melanocephalus. The sequence goes on from CAUYLG010028012.1 coordinate 4,575, forward strand.
TAAGCGGCCCTAGTAACATGGCTGGCTACACCACAGCCCTGGGGGCCAAGTTACAACACAAAGGAAAGTTACCTTTTTCCGTCTGGCCTGAGCAAAATATGTGTAACAAAACATAGATATTAGCCCCTCTGCTTAGCACCCAATATCAAACTGGCAAGGCTCAAACTTGCCCCCTGTTGGGCCCTGTCATCATTAATCTAACCTTCGACCAGGGGTTTCAACTTGTGATCTCTGGGCAAGATGGTTTCCCTGAGTAATAAAAAAAGATAAGGGAACAGAAAGAGAGAAAAGCATTGCCTATGGCACAGTAAAGAAAGCGAAAAGCTCAGGGAGGCCAGAGAAAGACCCACTCATTGCAGCAACGCTGAATCAAAAGTTCAGGCGGCTGCTTGTCAGTCAAGAAGGGATCTTTTCCAGCAGTCCCATTCGCTCTTAAGTTTCTTCTTTAGGGAGGAAAAAGCTCCCCATATCCCACAATCCTGTACATGCCTAAGCCGTTAGCAAAGAGTGCAAGGCAGATTAATTCAAAGAGAAAAGCATTTAACATCCCGTGGTGCCAAAGCCATTCTTAGCCTAAAGGGACTCTACTGAGAGGGGCCTCTAACCCCTAAATCTTAGAAGGGGCTCTAACCCTCCCCAGTGGGCCTCTAACTCAGGTTTGTCCTTGTCTTTTATTAAGAGGCCTCTAACCCACTGTGTCTTAGGAGAGATGCTAGCTCCCCTAAGTTGGACCTCTAACCCAGTCCCATCCTTTACCCTGGTACCCCATCACATACCCAAAGTCAGCCAATCAGTGCTGCAGTCTTTTTCTTTTTGATAAGGGGTGGGGGTTGGAGGGGGTTTCTTCAGTATCATCTTGTCTGGGTTTGCCAGAAAGATGTTACGCCAGCACTTACCAAAGTTAGCCTTTGGGTTTGAACTTTCCACACTATAGTCCCTTCTGTGGTTGCAGAAAGACGTTACAGGAAAGAGGTCCTGATCCAGACCCCAGGAGAGGGTTCTTGTATCTTGCACAACAAAGAATTCAGGACAAGTCCATAGAGTAAAGTGAAAACAAGTTTATTAAGAGAGTAGAGGAATAGAAGAATGGTTTCCCCATAGACAGAGCATGCCCATTTTTAGGTTATTTCTTGATGATATGCTAAACAAGGGGTACGTTATTCCTGCCTCCCCTTTTTAGACCATATAGGGTAACTTCCCGATGTTGCCATGGCATTTGGTAAACTGTCATGGTGTTGGTGAGAGTGTAGCAGTGAGGACCACAGGTCACTCTCGTGGCCATCTTAGTTTTATTGGATTTTGGCCAGCTTTTTTACTTCAATCTGTTTTATCATCAAGGTCTTTATGACCTGCATCTAGTACCCACCTCCTGTCTGATCCTGTGACTTAGAATGTCTTAAATGTCTAGGAATGCAGCCCAGTAGGTCTCAGCCTCATTTTACCCAGCTCCTATTCAAAGTGGAATTGCTCTAGTTCAAACATCTGACACTTAAATTCAAACTTCAGATGTTTATCATTATAATTTAGAAAATGTAGTTCTTATGTAACTTTCCACAGATCCTAGAAAACAGATAAACCTTTGTATTTAAATTCTGGAAATAATTTAGTATTTAATGTTAGTTTCATTAAGTGAGACGCTGTAGAAAGGATTTCATCAAGTCCTGGACATAGAAGCACTAAAAACCATCTTGTCTTCCGATTGATCATCACAGGGGAGTATACAGTAGATAGTACAAATTTCAGTTTACTGCCTGAGAGCCTGCCTTAATAAATAGCTTTTGATATGCTTAAGATTGAAGTCTTAAGGAAGCAGATTTTGATTTCAAACAGAAATCTAAACAAAAACCCTTCTGTTTTTTTTTTTTTTAGCATTTTCCTACTGAATATCGAATTTTGTCTTTAGCTGAGCGCTACTATATATGTTTCACAACTGTTGTTTTAGTTTATGTTTATTTTCTTAAGGAGATTATTATAGCAGTCATTCAGTAGGAATTGTTTTTAAGTCTTAGACGCCTGAATGCATTATCATTTCTATGTAAATTAAACTTATTGTGTAAGTAAAATAAACTGAGATGTCAGTTTGTTTTTTAGAATGCAGTGCCATAATACACAAAAGAATATTCTTTACATTCACAGTTATGTTTTTATAGTCAAACAAATGCGTTTGCTAATATGTGTATATATTTTTATACTATCCATATAGAGCTTGAATAAAATACATAGCCCTTAATAAGTTTGGATAATTTTTCTCCAGAGTTAGAAAAATATTGTCAGCTTAAGGAGGTGGGAGAGTGGTGTGAAACCGTAACTCTTAAAGTACCATTTTAGTACTTTAGTGTATATGTAAATATATTGGAGTTGAATGTCAAGAAATAATGTTTCTGTTAAACTCAGAGAAAGACTGGAAAGGCTATCATATTAAGTAGTAAATAGGATGGTAGAAACCAGCATATAACCTTTCAAATTTTATCATTTTTCTCTTTCATATCAATACTGAATTATTATAACATTAAATGGAGAATTTATAATTCAGCAGAAATTATAGAAAGTGCTATGAAAGATTCAGTTTTCTTGCCCAATTTTGGTCTTTGTGTTTTCTTTTATATATATCTGGAAAACTTCTTTAAGAATTAATGAATTGTCAATATGTGTAAGAAGAGAGTAGCAGCAATTAGGTAACCTTATAAGCTTGTGTTTTTATTGCTGGATAGGATCACACTTATAAAAACAACTAAGAGTATAATTTTATTCTCTGGACCTAAATTAGTAATATGCTTTCTAAAATAATGGAAAATTACTGAAAAATAGTACATTTAAAAAATGAGATTAAACAATATAGGCCAGTGTCATCTTATGGGATTTTTTCAGTGGCTGTATTCACATATTTGAAACTATGAACAACTTCATTATTTTAACACTCAAATATTTGAATATAATGTGATTTTCTGTGTATAATCGATACCTTTATGTAATGTGAAATTCACGCATCTTACATTGTACTGGCCATCAGGAGATCTGGGTTATAGTTCTGGCTCAGTCACATCTGTATGACTTTAGAAAAGTGGTATTTGTAAGCCTCTGTTATAAAATGAGAATAAAATTATTTATACTGTTGTGAAGAATAAGATGGGTAGATATTTTATATTTTTTAATGTGCTATGCAAATATTAGGATTGAAAGAAAATGTATTGACTAAGCTATTGATTAAGAAGATTTCTAATATATTGATATTATAAAGGTTTAGTTTGCTGATTTTCTCTTTTCACTCTTTCTACTTATTATTACTGACGTCAAGCTTATCTTTCTATAGGAGAGATGAAGAAATGACCATTGACCCAGAATTTGTTAGCAGACTCCTTTTACTTCCATCTCTCTCTCTAATATCCATTCCTATAAGTGGAGTACTACATATAGGATAGTAATCCTAAGTAAATGTCTTAGAATAGAAAAAAAAAGTTGCTGACATAATTTTCCATGTTTCGTGGTTGAGAAAAACTATAAGCCTCTTTAAAAAATATGGTATTGACGTATGAACAGACACAGACCAATTGAACAGAATGCAAAGTGCAGAAAATACATAGAAAGCCCAGCTACACATGAAAACTTATTTTATGTTAAGGTGCAATCATAAATCAGTGAGGGAAAAGGAACTTTTAACAATTGACTCTTCATCACTGTGTACACCAGAATGAACTCTAAAGGAATCAGAGATGTAAATGCAAAAAATGGAATAAAACCTGCCAACCCAGTAGCACTGATTATGGTCTTGAAATACCCACCTAATAATAGAACCTGGATTCTAATAAAGAACCCGAATTCTTTGGAGAAATGTCTGATTCCTGACAGGGGAAAGAAATGAGTGCCATGAAATGAAATGGGAATATTTTGTCTTATCGAATAGCAAGGAAGATTCCAAACACTACTTGCCTTTCTAAAAGTTGAGAAGAGAAAGACCACAACAAAAACAGAAACAAACAAACAAACAAACAAAAACCAAACCAAACCTCCCTTACCAATGCATCAGTGGGTAAAAGGCATGAACCAGCAGTTCATAGGAAAACAAATGCAAATAGTCTTTAAACATATGAAAAGATGTTTAACCTCATTTAGTAGAATAGACAGTAGAGAAACAGGACTTCTTGTATCTTGCTGGTGGGAGTAAATTCTTTTAAAGGAGAAATTGCCAGTATCTTATAAAATTACGGTTGTATTGTGTGTATGAGAAAGGAAAGGAAATAAATACATATATTTGTTGTTTATTTTTGTGGAAAACACTGGAAAGATAATAACAACATTTATCTATGGAAAATGTGGAAGAATGGGATGAAGGAATGGCCTTATGAATTCTGTAATACCTTTTTGTGTAATTTTGATATTTGAACCATATACGAATTTTGATATGCTTAAAGAATATCCTAAAATTGACAAGAAAATGAAACATATGAGTGTAAGTATGCATCTAGTTGGCAATGTAGCTGAGCAAGAAAAAAAAAATACTTCAGATATTTGGAATACAGTCAGTCCCTCCTTTGTTGGATATATCCTCAGGATAAAAACAATGGCAATTGAAATGTTAAAATTCATATAGTGAATTACTGGTTTTGTTTTCTTCTTTTTCTTTCTTTGTTACTTTTTTTCTTATTATACTTTAAGTTCTGAGATATATGTGCAGAACCTGCAAGTTTGTTATGTAGATATACATGTGCCATAATGGTTTGCTGCACCCATTAACCTTTCATCTACATTAGGTATTTCTCCTAATGCTATCCCTCCCCTAGCACTCCGCCCCTTGACAGGCCCCAGTGTGTGATGTTCCCTTCCTTGTGCCCATATGTTCTCATTGTTCAACTTCCACTTATGAGTGAGAACATGCAGTGTTTGGTTTCCTGTTCCTGCATTAGTTTGCTGAGAACGATGGTTTTCAGCTTCATCCATGTCCCTGTATAGGACATGAACTCATTGTTTTTTATGACTGCATAGTATTATATGGTGTATACGTGCCACATTTTCTTTATCGAAGTGTAACATTGATGGACATTTGGGTTGGTTCCAAGTCCTTCCTTTGCTGGGTATATCCTCAAGAAAAAAACAATGGCCAATGAAATGTTAAAATTAACTTAGTGGTTTTACTGTTACACTGATAGTGGTGCAATAATTTTGAAACAAGTTTATCAATATGATATACTAAAGTAAATAAATATGTAAATGTAATTATGAACCAATATTTTTAGGATTAGAGAGAGATGAATATAAAATCAAAGGTAAGAAAATTTTGGAAATATCACTATAAACTCGTCATGTTTTAAAAATGTATTTTCTAGATCTACTCACCAAAAGGGCTTGGAAGTACTGACTCCCTTAGTAGCACTGCATGTGTATAGTGATGTATATGTATATGTACATATAAGATCCTGGGTTCTAAATGCATTGCTTAGTAAAAACAGCCAGGGCTCCTTGGAGAAGAGGCTGACTCCAAATTTGTAACTAAGAAAATAAAAGATGAGCCTTGGACAGTGGTTCCCAACCTTTTTGGCACCAGGAACTGGTTTCATGGAAGATAATTTTTCCATGGACCAGGGGTAGGGGATGGTTTCGAGATCAAACTGTTTCATCTCAGATCATCAAGCATTAGTTAGATTCTCATAAGGAGTATGCAACCTAGTTCCCTTGCATGTGCAGTTTACAATAGGGTTTGTGTTCCTAAGAGAATCTAATGCCGACACTGATGTGACTAGAGGCAGAACTCAGGCAGTAATGCTTCCTCGCCTGCTGCTCACCTCCTGATGTGCAGCCCGGTCCTAATGGACCTTGAATCAGTACTGGTCTGTGGCCTGCAGGTTTGGGACTCCTGACCTAGGACATTGTGCTTTGTCAAAAAGCAAGCTTTCAGTCTAATGGAAGCATGTGAAAAGGACAGAAGAACCATCTAGAAAGGACTTCTTTTGGGCAAAGTTGGTACAATTTTAGGATAAAACAGAATAAGGGTTCTTATTGATAATAAAACATTTAGTAAACAAAGTTATGATTTCATAATCTTTTAAGAAATAAGCCAATTTGCCATTTTTACATGAAAGTTACCTGAAAATTGGTAATCAGAGGGAAAGAATTAAGTAGTTGGCCTTTTTATGAAGAACTGTGGTTTATTTGCAGGTAAGGAAGAATGTTCTTTATCAAAGAATACAGATTGATGAAGGTAATAAATATGATGGAATTAGAAAAATCAACCTTTTGCCCTGTGTGGTAGATATACTTCTAAACATATTCCTCAAAAATTTCCATCTCCTGCTTACTCAATCAAACACGAACCTAAGTACTGCTGTGAAGGGACTTGGCATGTATATTTAAGGTTACCAGACAGCTGACCTTAAGATACAGATATTATTTTACGTTTTAACCCATTTTGTATTGCTATAACAGAATACCAGAGACTAGGTAATTTATGAAGAAAAGTTCTTTATTTGGCTGATAATTCTGGAGGCTGGGAAGTTCAGGAAGCATAACACTGGGATCTGCTTAGCTCCTGGTGAGGGGCTCATGCTGCATCATAAAATGGCAGAGAAAGGGAAGGGGAAGCAGACATTCCAAAAGAATAAAATAAAAGAGGCAACCTCACTTTGTAACAACCTGCTCTCTGGAGAACTAGCCCATTCCCACAAGAATTAATCCAGTCCTCAGAAATAACCCAGTCTTGAGATAAAGATGTCAATCTACTTTAAGGACCTAATCACTTCTTAACAGGTGCCATCTCTCAATACTATTACATTAACAATTAAATGTAAATGTGACTTTTGTCAAGGACAAATTACATCCAAACCATAGCACTCCATCCCTGGCTCCCCAAAACTCATGTCCTTCTTATATGCAAAATATATTCATTTCAGCTGGGTACAGTGGCTCACGCCTTTAATCCCAGCACTTTGGGAGGCTGCGGTGGGTGGATCACTTGAAGTCAGGAGTTTGAGACCAGTCTGGCCAACGTGGTGAAACCTCATCTTTACAAAAAATACAAAAATTAATAGTGGTGGGCGCCTGTAATCCCAGCGACTCAGGAGGCTGAGGCAGGAGAATTGTTTGAACTAGGGTGGCAGAGGTTGCTGTGAGCAGAAATCATGCCACTGCACTCCAGCCTGGGTGACAGAGCAAGATTCCGTCTCTCTCTCTCTCTCTATTATATATAATATAATATATATGTAATATATATTATATTTTAATATATGTAATATATTTAATATATTTATATATTATAATATGTATAATATATAACATACAATAATATATAACATACAATAATATATAAATATATAACATTATAATATATAAATATATTAAATATATTATAATATATAATATATAATATATATTATATAATATAAATATATAAAAATATATCTAGTATGTTTATTTATATTATCTATATTATATATTATATGTTATATAATGTATTATAAATATATATGATATATATTTATATTATATATATTATATATATTATAAATATTATATATTATAGACATGATATATATTTATATTATAAATATAAATATATTTATATAATATAAATATATATAATTAAATATATATTATATATAATATATACAATTATTTCATTGCAAAGGTTCCCAGAGTTTTAACTCATTCCAGCACCAATTCACAAGTTCAAATTCCAAAGTCTCATGTGTAACTCAAGGCAAGCTCCTTCCAGTTGTCAGCTTGTAAAATAAGAAATAAGTTATCTAATTCTAAAATACCATGGCAGGACAGGCATAGGGTAAACTGTATTAGTCTGTTCTTACACTGCTATCAAGGAACACTCAAGACTGTGTAGTTTATAAAGGAAAGAGGTTTGACTCACAGTTTCAAATGGCTGGGGAGGCTGCAGGAAACTTACAGTCATGGTGGAAGAGGAAGCAGGCATGTCTTACATAGTGGCAGGCAGGAGAGAAGAAGTGAGCAAGAGAAGAACTACCAAAACACTTATAAAATCATCAGATCTCATGAGAACTCACTATCATGAGAACAGCATGGAGGGAACCACCCCTATGATCCAATAACCTCCCACCACATCTGTCCCTCAACACTTGTGGTTTATAATTCAAGATGAGATTTGGGTGGGGACACAAAGCCTAACCATATCATAAACGTTCCTTCCAAAAGGGAGGAATGCACAGAAGAAAGGAATCACCACCTCAAAGCAGGTCTGAAATCTGTAGGTTAGGTATCAAATCTTAGAACTCCAGAATCATCTTTCACTTTATATGCCACCTCCAGGACACAATTGTAGGATGATTGCAAGCTGAGGGATGGGTTCCCTCAGTTTTGGGAAGTCTTCCCCTATGGAATCCTGGGTGGAGTCTGTGTGCTGGTCTTTCAGTTTGGGATTACATGCTTGTGCCTGTGGCTTTCTCAGGCTGGTGTTTGATGTAGATTGAATGTATGTCCCCAACAAATCTCATGTTGTCTTGTAATCCACAGTATCGGAGGTGGGGCCTGGTAGGAACCGATTGTATCATGGGGGTGGATTTCTCATGAATGGTTTAGCACCATTCCCTTGGTGTCCTTTTTGTGATAGCAAGTCGTCATGAGATCTGCTTGTTTAAATGTGTGTAGCACGTCCTCCTACCTGTCTCTGGCTCCAGCTCTTGCCATGTGACACACCTGATTCCTTTTTGCCTTTTGCCATGATTGTAAGATTGCTGAGGCCTCCCCAGAAGCGGAGCAGATGACAGCACCATGCTTTCTTTAAAGCCTGAAGAACTGTGAGCCAATTAAATCTGTTTTCTTTATAAATTATCCAGTCTCAGGTATTTCTTTAAGCAGTGCAAAAATAGCCTAACACAGTGTCACATATTGCTGGTAACGCTACAGTCTTCTGGGGTCTTGACGGTGGGTAGCCTCGTACCTGTCATTTCACTATTCATTCTATTGGAGACTCTCTGTTGGGGCTCCATCCCTGCATGAGGATTCTGCCTGGGCTCCCAAACAATTTGATACCTTCTTTAAAATCTGGGTAGAAGCTACCATAATCATATGGCCTACACACTCTGCACATCATCAGAGACAGCACCATGTTGACACCATCAGAGCTTATGGTTTGAGAGCAGCAGTACAAGTGGCATCTTGGTTCACTTGAGCCATAGCATTGTGCCGCCAAGATTTGTGGCTTGTACTTTTTGGAGCAGCAAGTTTATTTATTTATAAGCTTTGTTTATTAAATTTTTAAAAATAAAGCCACACATGGAGCTGATTGAACAATGGCTACACTGGAATTTGGGAAGCAGACATGTGGAGAGCAGACACTTGAAGGGTGGCCTTGAAGATCTCTGCAATGCTTTTGGTGCCTTTTATTCATTGCCTTGATGGTTAGCCCCTGACTTCCACTTATCCATATTCCCTTAGCAAATGAGCTGTGAGCTACACCCTTGCTTTCCTCTCCTAAAAATGCACTTTCATTCTCTACCACATGGCCTTGCTGGGAATTTTTGAAATAGTTTTGCTTTGCTGCCTAGACATTTCTTCCAGCATGTATGCTATTCCTGTGCTCTAAGTTTGGCCGTTTACAAAGTCCTAGGGCATGGCTACAGTATAGCCAAGTTGTTTGTTATTGTGTAACAAGCACAACCATTACTTCAGTTCCTAGTAAGATATTCTTTGTTTCCATTTGAGATCTCATCAGAATGGCCTTTATTGTCCATATGTCTATCAGCATTCTGGTCCTGACCACTTAAGGTATTCCTTAATTTTTTCATCTTCTGCACCCTCACCAGGATTGCCCTTCTTTCAGAATTGTGCTTCCTTCATGGCAATACAGGTTTTTTCTTAGCTTGCTCCTCCAGATTCTTCTAGCCACTACCCATTACTTAGCTCAAAGCTGCTTCCATATTTTCAGGTATAGCAACACCTCACTACTCAGTACCAATTTTCTATCTTAGTCTGTTTTGTGTTGCTGTGACAGAATACCTGAGAGTGGGTAATTGATAAAGAAAATAGATATATTTGGGTCACAATTCTGGAGACTGGGAAGTCAAAGAAGCATGCTGCCGTTGTTTGGCTTCTGTTCTGGGCCTTGTACTGCATCCTAACATAGTAGAGGAGTGGAAAAGGAAACAGGTGTTCCAAAAGGGTAAAATATGAGAGGCAACTTCACTTTATACCATACTACTCTCTTCAGAATTAATCAGTTCTTGCAAGAACTAATCCGTTTGCTCAAAAACCAAGCCATTGTTGCAAGAAAGACATTAACTTAAGGACCTAATCACCTATGCAAGGTACCACCTCCTAATACTGTTACATTGGCAATGAAATTTCAATATGTGTTTTGGTGGGAACAGATCACATCAAACCATAGTAGCATGCTGGATTATCCAGGTAGAACCAGAGCATCACATAAGCTATTAAAAGCAGAAAAGGAAGGCAGAAGAGTCTGTTAAAGAGTTGTAGCAGGAGAAGGGGAAGCCACAGAGATTCCACACATGAGAAGGATTCATTGCACTGTTGCTGGCACTAAGATATAGGGGCTCATGATCAAGCACCAGAGAGAGGCCTCTAGAAACTAAGGATGTCTCTTAACTGACTCTGCAAGGAAATGTGGATCTCAGTCCTATAACGACAGTTAAGTAGGATTTTCCAACAACCTGAACAGTCTTTAATGCTGATTTCAGGACTTCCTGATTTGAACACAGCTGACTGATACTTTGATTTTAGCCTCCTGAAACCTGGAGCAGAGAAACCAGTAGAATCAACCTGGACTTCTGATCTATAAATTGTGAGATGCTAAATTGTGTTGCTTTTTACAACAGTAATAGACAACCAATTGATATGGTTTGGCTGTGTCCCCACCCAAATCTCAAATGGTAGCTCCCGTAATTCCCATGTGTCATCAGAGGGACCCACTGGGAGGTAATTGATTCACAAAGGCAAGTTTGTCTTGTGCTGTTCTCATGATAGTGAAGAAGTCTCACAAGATCTGATGGTTTTATAAAGAGGAGTTTCCCTGCACAAACTCTATCTTGTCTGCCGCCATGTAAGACAGCCCTTACTCTTCCACCATGACTGTGAGGCCACCCCAGCCATATGGAACTGTGAGTCAATGAAACCTCTTTCCTTTATAAATTACCTAGTCTCGGGCATTTCTTTAAGCATGAGAACAGATTAATACACCGTTATACAGCCCTACACTGAAATAATTGATTCAGATTAGGATCACTAATGGACGCTAATTCCTTTAGGTGAAAGGATATGAGAGAATAGAATATTTGCACAGTACCAAAGTATCACCTCACAGATTTTTTTGGAATTGTATAGTACCTTACAACAGAGCTTTAGCTGTTACCACTTTACCTAAGTGAACAAAGTTAGGATCACTAATAATAGAACAACCTGACATTGTGTGTTTTCTGATGTAATGCTGCTTGAAGCACATATTATTAACTGTGAATATTCTTTTATAAGTTGAATCTGACTCTAATCAGACCTTTAGGTGTATCTTCCAATTTTAATGAAATACAGGGGATAGATGAAAAGTTAAATAACACCACAAGGACATAATTGGACAAATTTAGAACACAAGACATATGAAAAGTTAATTGGCCTGGTCTCATCAAAACATAAATGTCATTAAAAATGTTAAGATGATTGTGTTGGAAATCAGGGAGACCGTTATACATGAAAATGATTAAGGAGATATAAAGACCAAATGCAGGCCAGGTACAGTGGCTCACACCTATAACCCAAGCACCTTGGGAGGCTGAGGGGAGTGAATCACTTGAGGTCAGGAGTTTGAACCAGCTTGGCCAGTATGGTGAAACCTCGTCTCTACTGAAAATAAAAAAAATGAGCTGGGCACAGTGGCACGCACCTGTAATCCCAGCTACTTGGTGGATAGAGGTAGGAGAATCACTTGATCCTGGGAGGTTGATATTGCTCCACTGCACTCCAGACTGGGTGACAGACCAAGACTATCTCAAACAAAACGATACACACAAACACACACACACACATATGCACACACACAAATGCAGTCTGTGAACCTTGCTATGATTTTGGTTTAAAAACTAATAAAAATACTTGTAATTTTTAGGGGCAATTGGGAAAGAATTGTTAAGGTTCTTAAGGGAGATAAGAGTATTATGGTTATGTAGAAAAATGTTCTTATTCTTAGGAGATACATGTAAACTACTTAGGGAGAAAGTCATGATGCCTGAAAGTTATTTCTAAATGATTCTTTAAAAAGAGAGAAAAAAACCCACAGAAATAAAAAGAAGCATTTATGGCAAAAACGTTAGCAGTTGTTCATTTGAAGTGGTTGGTGTAAAGGTCGTTTTTGTACTCTTTTTCAATTTTTCTATGTTTGAACATTTTCAAAATTAAATATTAAGAGAAAAGGAGAAGAAAGTTTTAGGAAGCTTGAAGGAGGTTCTTATATGTGAGTGGAGTAGTTTACTGGCAGGCTTCATTTTAGTGTTCTTGAATAATTCTGTTTTATTTTGGTCCTTTCCAATACTAGACTTGGGAATACTTTTTTTCTGGGGTAACAACATCCATTCTAGCACTTGAGTTGTCTCTAATTAGTTTGTTGCATTTTTAAAAGAGATACGTCAGTTAATATTTTGCCTTAAACATACATACCAGGACTGCTGGCTGCACTGTATTTGGGATCATGGAGGGAATGAAATAGGTGGGTGAGTGTTGTGAGAGACAGTCCTCTATTTGTCTCTCATGCTTCTACGTGTCTTACTGGATTTGCCAAGAATGAAAGGCCCTGACTGCTTTTTACCTGGGCCGTTTCTCAGGGTTATGTTTGTAGAGAGCAATCTTGAGAGATGAGATAATGTCTCTCTGGGACAAAGAACAGGCTTGCTTACAGCTTGCTATAAAATAAGAGGCTCTTGTGAGTGTAAAAAACTCAGACTGTTTTTTTCTTTGCTTTTACAATACAACAACAATTGACACAGAAGACTTCTGTGACCACATGCGTGGGTGTTTCTTTCTATACACCAAGCAAGCAATTAGTTTTCCAAATGGACATCAGCTGGGGGTCCTCTAATTCAATTAACTTCTGATGCTGTCTACAGGGAGATAGCCTCTAAAACCACAGATTGAGGGCTCAGTTCTACAAGATCACTGTCTCTTTCCCACTAGTCCAAGTCCAGGCTCTGGGACATCTGACCAAACCCAAGTTTTGGCTCCCACGAACTCCCTCTTTGGGTTTAATTTGCTAAAGTGGCTCACAGAATTCAAGGAAACATATTTGCCTGTTTATTACAAAGCATATTTTAAAGGATAAAAATAAACAGCCAGATTAAGAAATATATAGGGGAAATTCTAGAAGGGTCCTAGCTTCCTAAGCACTGGAGCTTCTGTCCCTGTGCACCACCTCCTGGCTGAGTACGTGAATGAATTCTTGTTCACCTTCTTGTCAGCCTCCATATGTAACTGTTTAGAAGCTTTCCAAACCCAGTCCTTTTGAGGTTTTATGGAAGCCTTATTATCTACGCTTGACTGATTAAACCATTGTTCATTGATGATCAACTTATCTTTCAGCCCCTCTCCCCTCCCTGGAGGTGAGGATAGGGGGTGAAAGTCCCAACCTTCTAGTCATGCCTTTGCTTTTCTGGTGACCAGCCCCCATCCTGAATCTACCAAAGGGCTTCTTGCCATCAGTCATCTCATTAGCATACAAAAAGACATCAGGTGGGAGTATCTAATGACTTTAGAAGTTGTATGTCATGGTTGAAGACCAAGTATATAGTTCACAATATCACAGCTTCCAAGCTTGGTATTTTTCAACTTCGACCTCTACCACTACACAGCATCTAAGTAGGCTTATATCTTATTACCCCCAGGGATGTTGGATTCCAAGGAACCAGTGCAAATAAGCTGATGCTGTGCTGTGATGAATGAAGTCCTATGACCCAGGAGGCTTATGTCTGCTGCCAGCATCCACGAAACAGTAACAGACTAGCTAATTAGCTTACAAGTAGAGTAAAAATCTCAAACCCTTTAGTGATGATTGAGTCTTCAGTAGACAGATCTTCAGGAATCCTGTTTTGTCTTGACTTTTCACTTCTGCTCTTCACTAGACCTGTATTTTTAGAGTCTGAAGCTTCTAGGGTTTGGCTGGACTATTGATAACAACAGGAGGCAAATGAATCCTAGGCGGATCAGGAGGGTTCCCTGGTGAAACCCAACTTAAGCCAAAGACAGTTTAAAACCTGAAAGTTAAGCTACAAGTCAAAGCCATAGACCAGATTGAGAACCTCTCTTCTCATTTGACAGCTTTCCTCTGATTGATCTCCACCCTTCAAATATTTTACATATACCTACTCTTCCCTAATTGGTTCTTTACACTGTTGTGCCCAACTTTGGTACCTTTGTTTTAACCTTTTTTGTATACTCACAAACCAATCAGCATGCATTCCCCCATTCTGAGTCCATACAAGCCCTGGACTCAGCCACACTGGGAAAAAAATCATCCTCATGTCCTTTCTTTGCTGAGAACTGTTTCATCACTCAATAAAATTCTTCTTTGCCCCTCTTGCCCTTCAGTTGTCAGCGTGATCTCATTCTTCTTGGACACAGGACAAGAACTCGGGACTTACCGAATGTGGGTACACCAAAGGCTGTAACAGCTGTGGCCCACTGCCCTATGCCAGCAGAGGGCAGCCACCCCATGCAATGGGAAGCAGCAGCAGGGCCAGGCCGGCCCTGGAGCTGCAGGCTGGAATGAGACTAGGGGGCAGAGCTGTTAATTTACCGCTGTCCATCAGGCTGCAGACAGTAGGACTAAAAAAGCTAATTAGCATGCTGTAACATCCTCTTTGGGCCTTCAGCATTGTGGTCACCCCTACCTGGGCACGACTGCATTGCCCTTGTCTGGACACTGTGGGAATCCACTGTGGGAGTAGCTTGTGACATATCTGGTCCAGCTGCAAGCCCCACATAGAGCCTGCTTCTTTGCTAGCACTTGCCTGGAATAGCCAGCTGGACACTGCATTCCATTGTTCACACAGCCAAGGTCCACTAGTGGCTGAGCTTGCAGTTGTAGTGGCTTCAGGATCTGTGCCAGAGTGCAGGCCGGGTGTGGCCCTGTGGACCAATTAGACAGAGCATCTTCTGTGGTGAACCCAGACCTAAGCAAGGCCTGGGCAGGGGTGTTGCTGGCCAGAGGTCTCTAGCTGTCAAAGTGACCGAGAAAAATCCCGTATCATTATTAAACTGCTTCCCTTGTTTAAATGGACAATACTAGCCTTCATTCTGTTATTTAAATCAGAAACTTTACACTCTTTTCACTCTTTATGTTTAACTGGTAACCAGTTCTTGCCATTTTACTCTCTTAGCCTCACATCTTTTTCCAGTTTCACTGCTGTTGGTTTAGCTTAGGTTTTTATCTAGTCTGTTAGCTAGATTACTATAATTCCTCACTGTTATTGGACTGAGTATCCCTCCCCACCCCCCACTGATTACATTCATATATTGAAAGCCTAACCTCCAATGCAATTATATTTTGAGGTAGGGCTTTTAAGAGCTAAAGGTTAAATGAAGTTAAAAGGTTCAGGTACTAATGTGATAGGATTGGTGACTTTACAAGAAGGAGAAGAGAGAGTTGTCAATATGTGTGCACACACTGAAGAAATGTCATGTAAGAACATAGTGAGAAGGCAGCCACTTATAAGTCATGAAGAAAGCCTTCATCAGGAACCAAATTGGCCAGCACCTTGATCTTGGACTTCTGAGCCTCCAGAACTGTGAGAAATAAATGTCTGTTGTTTAAGCTACCCTGTATGCCTGGTATTTTGTTATGGCAGATGAAGCTGACTAAGACACATACCCCCAGTGTAGTCCATTCATGCCTGCTTTGCTCCCACTGTTTTTATATTTTTGCACCTTTTGTTAACACTGCTGTCAGAAGTATGTTTTAAAGTTGCATCTTTGATCAGGTTGGTATGTTTTTAGAGTCATTATGTGTTTCTCTGCAAAGTGAAATTCAAACTCCTTGCCTTGTCATATTGGACCTTTCGTAAGTTGACCCTTTTATATTTCTCTAACTTCATTACTTGCCTCCCTCTTGTCCCAGTCCCCATTCAGCTTATGCATGAGCTATATAAACGTACTGCCTTTTTTCAGTTTATTGTTGTGTTTTGTATCTCTGGGCCTCTATTCATGCAGAGAGCATTTGGTGCCAGAGTTGCTGTTTAACCACCCCCTCCCATCTGCTTGCCGAATATTTATCTTTCAAGCTTGGATCAACTTCTAAGAAAGCTTTCTCTTATCCACATAGGCTAGGATGACCTCTCTCTCCTTTGTGTCTCATACATGCTTTTAAAATAATTATTTTTTTCTTTTGTAGCATGCATAATATATTATTTCCCTTAGTGTTTAATATATCATTCTGCCTTTACTAGGTTTGTGGTAGTGAGGTGGCAGGGTGGGGAGAGAGTTCATCATACTAAAGCTAGATGGATAGTTGGGGTTCTTCAGAGAAACAGAATCAGCAGGATGAATGTAATGTGTATGTATGTTTATATAAACACATATACACACATACATAAAGACATTTATTTTAAGGAACTGGCTCATGTGATTATGGAGGCCAGTGAATCCAAAATCTGACGGGGGAGGCTGGCAAGCTAGAGACTCAGGAATGAGTTGCAGTTTGAGTCCAAAGGCAGTCTGCTGGCAGAATTCCCTTTTGCTTGGGGGAAGTCAGCCTTTATTTTGTTAAGGCTGTCAACTGATTAAATGAGGCCCACCCAATCTGCTTGACTGAAAAAAACACCAATTTAAATGTGACTTTCATCCAAAAACATCCTCACAGAAACATCCAAAATGGTGTTTGACCAAATATTTGTACAATGTCCAGCTAAATTGACAGATAAAATTTATCATCACAGATGATGATCACATCTAGATGAATTTAGTCTGAGTATACCATAAGGCCTCACATAATCTTTCTCAGCCTCTAGATAAAGTCAATTCCTGTGGGGTTTTAAGCCCACCAGTTAATACCTACTGCTTCATTCCCACTGGAAACCCACCATTTCTTTCTATCTTGTCTGATAGCTTTCTACCCACAAACAAGGTTGATACGTATTTCATCACACTATGGTCTATGACCCCACCCCCTGACAGGCCCCAGCGTGTGATGTTTTCCTCCCTGTGTCCATATGTTATCATTGTCAATTCCCATTTATGAGTGAGAACATGTGGTATTTGATTTTTGGTTTCTATGTTAGTTTGCTGAGAATGATGGTTTCCAGCTTCATCCATGTCCCTGCAAAGGACATGAACCCATCCTTTTTTATGGCTGCATAGTATTCTATGGTACATATGTGCCACGTTTTCCTTTTCCTGTCTATCATTAATGGGCATTTGGGGTGGTTCCAAGTCTTTGCTATTTTGAATAGTGCTGCAGTAAACATATGTGTACATGTGTCTTTATAGTAGAATGATTTATAATCCTTTGGGTATATATCCATTAATGAGATTGCTGGGTCAAATGGTATTTCTGGTTTTAGATCCTCGAGGAATCATTACACCATCTTCTACCTTCCACAATGGTTGAACTAATTTACACTCCCACCAACAGTGTAAAAGCGTTCCTATTTCTCCACATCCTCTCCAGCATCTGTTGTTTTCTGTCTTTTTAATGATCACCATTCTAACTGGTGTGAGATGGTATCTCATTGTGGCTTTGATTGGCATTTTTCTAATGACCAGCGATGATCAGCTTTTTTCCATATGTTCATTGGCCACATAAATGTCTTATTTTGAGAAGTATCTGTTCATATCCTTTGCCCACTTTTTAATGTTTTTTTTTTTCTTGTAAATTTGCTTAAGTTCCTTGTAGATTCTGGATATTAGCTCTTTGTCAGATGGGTAGATTGCAAAAATGTTCTCCCATTCTGTAGGTTGCTTATTCACTCTGATAATAGTTTCTTTTGCTGTGTAGAAGCGCTTTAGTTTGATTAGACCCCATTTGTCAATTTTGGCTTTTGTTGTCATTGCTTTCTTTGCCCATGCCTTTGTCCTGAATAGTATTGCCTAGGTTTCTTCTAGGGCTTTTATGGGTTTAGGTCTTACATTTAAATCTTTAATCCATCTTGAGATAATTTTTGTGTAACGTGTAAGGAAGGGATCCAGTTTCAGTTTTCTGCATATAGCTAGCCAGGTTTCCCAACACCATTGATTAAATAGGGAATCCTTTCTCCATTGCTTGTTTTTGTAAAGTATGTCAAGGATCAGATGGCTGTAGATGTGTGGTGCTACTTTTGTTCTGTTCCATTCTTCTATATATCTGTTTTGGTAACAGTATCATGCTGTTTTGGTTACTGTAGCCTTGTAGTGTAGTTTGAAGTTAGATAGCATGATGCCTGCAGGTTTGTTCTTTTTGCTTAGGATTGCCTTGGCTATATGGGCTCTTTGGTTTCCTATGAAATTTAAAGTAGTTTTTTTCTAATTCTGTGAATAAAGTCAGTGGTAGCTTGATGGGGATAGCATTGAATATATAAATTACTCCCATTCACAATTGCTACAAAGAGAATAAAATACCTAACAAGGGAATTTATTCCTCACAAGGAATACAACTAACAAGGGATGTGAAGGACCTCTTCAAGGAGAACTGCAAACCACTGCTCAAGGAAATCAGAGAGGACACAAACAAATGGAAAAACATTCCATGATCATGGATAGGAAGAATCAGTATCATGAAAATGGCCATACTGCCCAAAGTATATCACCATTGTTTTTAAATCAGTGTTGGCTTACTCTTCAGTTTTTGATATTATAGTAGCACAGTATATTATCATGATGGAGACCTACACAAAGTGTAGATCTTTCTCAACCAAATTATGATAATAAGCTAGTGAATTTAGACAATCCTGTGGCAACACAGAAAATGTATGTTGGAATCCTTCCCACATGAAGACAAATATTGGCTGACTCTTCTGATAGATATCAAGAAAAAGGCATTTGTAAGATTAATCAGTGAATATTAGTCTTCTTTAGATTGTTATATTCTTTGTACAGCTGATGTCTTATCAGAGACTGTTTCTGTTACAGGCAGCACCACTTTATTCAGACCTCAGTCATTTACTATTAGTTTCCGTCTGTGTTAGTTCATTTTTACACCACTGATAAAGACATACCTGAAACTGGGACTTACAGTTTCATATGGCTGGGGAGGCCTCAGAATCATGATGGGAGGCTGAAGGCGTTTGTTACATGGTGGTGGCAAGAGAAAATTGAGGAAGAAGCAAAAGCGAAAACTCCTGATAAACTCATCAGATTTCATGAGACTTATTTACCATGACAAGTCTAGCATGGGTAAGACTGGCCCCCATGATTCAATTACCTCATTCTGGGTCCCTCCCACAGCACGTGGGAATTCTGGGAGATATACTTCAAGTTGAGATTTGTGTGGGGACAAAGCCAAACCATATCACCATGAGTGATCCACTTTCAGGCCACACAGGACTAGTCCTATAATAGTGGGACTATTGCCCTGGCAATGTGACTCACACCTGTAATGCCAGTGCTTTGGGAGGCTGAGGCAGGTGGATCATGAGGTCAGCAGATCGAGACCACCCTGGCCAACATGGTGAAACCCCATCTCTACTAAAAATACAAAAAATTAGCTGGGCATGGTGGTGCATGCCTGTAATCCCAGCTACTCGGGAGGCTGAGGCAAGAGAATTGCTTGAATCTGGGAGTCAGAGGTTGCAGTGAGCTGAGATCGCACCACTGCACTCCAGCCTGGCGGCAGAGTGAGACTCTGTGTCAAAAAGCAAAAATGGACTATTATATGGTAGAATTTGTTATATCAGCACTGTAGTTTCTAATATTAGAAACTGATTTAACCTG
Organism: Cacajao melanocephalus; assembly: GCA_963573385.1. NCBI lineage: Eukaryota > Metazoa > Chordata > Mammalia > Primates > Pitheciidae > Cacajao > Cacajao melanocephalus. The sequence continues at coordinate 24,432 of CAUYLG010028012.1, forward strand.
CAGTCTCTTTATGTGTCAGATATTCTCTGTTGTTTCAGAGTAACAACTTGTATGGCTAGGGTCTATTTAGCATACACTCTTTTAACATATCCAGTTAATACTGGCTGAAGGGTAAACTTATGTGTCTCCTGTTTTACAGTAGGTATGGGACTCATTCTCCATCATATACTGTATCCATTCCAATAATAAATTTAGGTAAAGGATACTTCACATAACCTCTGTTCATACATTATCATTCTCATGCAAACTTTTATCTTAATTCCATCAACTATAACATTTCCATATCTTTCCAAAGTGAGTTGTATGAAAACGTTTGGAAACATAGCACATTGGACTCCTGTATTAAGGAGTCTCAGAAATTTTCTTCTTCACCCTGGGCCCTTTTACCCTTACATGTGCATATTGCTTTTAATAGCCAGCCAAGATTAGAAAAATTGACTCTGGCCATTCTGTCAGTCTTTGTCCTGGTTAATCTGTCTTACCATCACCTCCAGTGAAGTGAGGACATACTCGTCAGTATTATCTTGCCCTCTGGCTTCTTATATTCTTCCAAAGTGGAGTAAATAGATTAGATTTGTTTAAGGTTCTTCAGTGCTAGGGAACTGGCAGAAACTTTCACTGTTCTACCACCCTTCAATAATGGTGCATTAAAATTTTATGTTAACTCCATCAAGTCCTCTATCCCTCTCATTTCTTAGTAACCATTAAAAAACTTCAACCCTACTCAGATGAGTCCTTTTGTCATCCCCTTTCCTCCTGCTCCCAATCCCTACCTGACTGGTGAATTATTCTAATTTTCCTAGCATTTGTAAAACTGATAAGGAGAAGTTGAGATGGCATATCTGATATGGCTTCTGGAACCATTTCTTGATTTTGTAATAGTAAGATTATTTTAAGGAGGGAGGGCATGTAAAAAGACCTTCCTTTATTGCATTTCTCATCATCTGGGTAAAGGACTTGTTGTAAACATTTTGGGTATTATGAAGCCTATCCAGCATGGCTGGCTTATACCACACAACTTATCATCTGCTTCATGTAGGCTATTCCACTTAGCATACAAAGGAGAGGGAAGAGAAGAATAAAAAAACTTTATGATAGCCTTTAACAAGTCTATCAGACTAACCACCCATCACAATGAGCTTACTGCATGTTTACATTATTTATATCCATTTGTGACTGTTCATTGGTAAATTGTGGTTCCTAAATTAACCCAAACATGTTTCTCCATTCTGTGGTATTCAAACCCAAAGATACAGCTCTTAAGTTAGGCACTTTCATAATGCTTTATTAAAGAAGACAGTGATACTAGTCCACAGATACCTCCTTAACACTATAGCCCCTGTGTGTGTGTGTGTGTGTGTGTGTGTGTGTATGTATGTATGTGTGTGTGTATATATATATATGTTTATATATATATCTCCTTTTGCTGAATTGACCCTTTTACATTACATAATGACTTTATCTCTTTTTAGATTTGTAGTCTGTTTTATTTGATGTAAGTATAGCTACATCTGTTTTTTGCTTTACGGTTGCATGGAATATCTTTTTCCACCCTTCACTTTCAGTCTGTGTGTGTCTGTAGGTGAAGTGGGTCTTGTTTCTTAACCATTCAGCAACTCTGCCTTTTAATTAGAGAATTGCATTCATTTACATTCAGTGTTGTTATTCACTTACTGCTGCCATTTTGTTGCTTGTTTGCTGGTTGTTTTGTAAACCCACTCTTGCTTTCTTCTTTTCTTAATGTCTTTCATTGTGATTAAGTAATTTCCCCTGGTAGTATGTTTTAATTTGTTACTTTTTATTTTTAGTGAATATCATTGGTTTTTACATTGTGGGTATGAGGTTTACAAAAAAATCTTGTAACAAATTATTTACATCACAAAGAAAAGAAATATACAAGGAAAAAAATTATAAACAATTCTTTATTTTAACTCCATAACCCCCAGTTTTGATTTTTAATTGCCTCAATTTACATATTTTTGTTTAACCTGTCTCTTAATAGTTTGCTGTAGCTATTTTTGTTTTTGTTAGATTTGGCTTTTGGGCTTCAAACTAGAGTTATAAGTAGATTATACACCACAATTACTGTATTAGAATATTCCAGGTTTGTCCATGTATTTAATTTTACCTGTTGGTTTTTATATCTTCAAATGTTTTCTTTTTGCATATTAGTTGTTTTTTTTTTCTTTCAAATTGAAGAACGCTCTTTTGTGTTTCTTGTAAGATGAGTCAAGTAAGGTGGTGGTGAATTCTTTCAGGTTTTTTTTTTGTCTAGGAAAGACTTTATGGTTCCTTCATATTTGAAGCATAGCTCTGCCGAGTACAGTATGCTTAGATGGTATTTGTTTTTCTTTCATCAGTTTTAAAATGTCATCCCATTCCCTCCTGGCCTATATGGTTTCTGTTGAGAAGTCTGTTGCCAGACTTGGAGCTCTTCTACATGTTATTTGCTTCTTTTCTTTTGCTGCTTTTAGGATCATTTCTTTGTCCCTGACTTTTGAGAGTTAGATTATTGTATGCCTTAGGGTACTCCTATTTTGGTCGAATCTGTTTAGTACTCTGTGACCTTCATATACCTGGATATTTATATCTTTCTCATGTTTTGGAAAGTTTTATGTTACTATTTCTCTGAGTAGACTTACTACTCATTGCTCAGCTCCCTCTTGAAGACCAATGATCCTTAGATTTGGTCTTTTGAGGTAATTTTCTGCATCTCGTAGGTGGTCTTTTTGCCTTTTTATTTTTCATCCTTCCTGTGGCTGTGTATTTTCAGATAGCCTGTCTTTGAGTTCCGATTCTTCCTTGCATTGTTTCATTCTGCTGTTGAGAGCCTCTAATGAGTTTTTCAGTTAAGCAGATGTAGTTCTCTCTTCTAAGATTTCCATTTGATTATTATTATTTCAGTCTCATTAAATTTTCTATGATAAATTTCTGAGTTGCTTTTTTGTGTTGTCTTGTAGATCGCTGAGTTTCCTTAATACTGCTATTTTGAATTATTGGTCAGAAAGCTTATACATTACTATCTTATTAGGGTCAGACACTGGTTCCTTGCTTTTTCTACTTGCGGAAAGTTATGGTTCCCTGTTTGCTCTTTTTTCTTGTGGATGTATGTATATGTCCTTGCATTGAAGAATTAGTTATTCCAGTCTTCTATTTGGCTTCTTTTGTTTTTTATTTGATATATTTGCTTAGAGATTCTTTACTGCAAGGCTGCTGCCTTCTTTTTGGCTCTAGGTGGTGCCTACCATGTTCCCCTCAGTTCCAGTAAAGATTGGCATGCTGTTCATCCCAAATAGGGGAAGCTCCAAAGAGGCTGTCTCAGTGTGTTGGAAGACTGGCTAGTAGTTTTTGCCCAGGTGACCTGTAGAATGCACCTCCTACAGGTTGATACTGATGAACTACCACTCTGATTTGGTGTCTCATTTGGCTAAGCCACAGAGCACAGTTTCCAGGGCTGTGGACGATAGTTCCACCTCCTCACTTTGTCTCTGCATTCCTCAGGGATATTTCTGTCTTTTGACACTCATGATGCTTCTTGTGGCTTAAAGCAGGGATAGGATTTTTGCCAGGGACCCTACGATGGTGGGGAATCTGGTTGTACACTTCAGTCTCACTTTTTCTAGTGTGGAAACTGTGAGCTGGAGGGAAATTTCCCATGTGCTAGGTGCAGGGAAGTATGTGGGGAGAGGCATGACAGAAATAGAAGTCCAATTATCTTACTGTCTGCCTCTTACATCTCTGTGACCCTGGGAACTATCTCATTTTCATGTTTGAGTTCTGGGATATTGCTGGTGATAATCTCAGTGCTGTGTATTTGTTTTTATTTTTCTGTAGGGGAGAGTGACATTAGTTTCTTTATATTCCACCATCTTGGAATTGGATACCTAGTGTCTCTTTTCCCTTTTTTCCTATTTGGCATGTACTGTTATGCTGTGACCCATCTTCTGCAAGTTATCTGCTCCCTTCATCTTTCGTTTTATTTTCTCTACTGGCTTTTTCCAGTCAGCGTTTAAATATGCACAAGTGAAATCATGCCCCAAAGAGTTAAAGAAACCAATAACTAACAGAAATTCTTGAGTTTACAGGATGGCAGATAAACAACTTACTGAAACATTAAAACTCCTTCTGTTTATGAGATTTAAAAACTGGTTGAAATCAGTTGGAACCAATATGACCAACTAGACTTTTGGCAAAACGAGCTTGCTCATGTCACAGACTGAATTTCCATCACGTTTCATACTAACTCACTCCCCCAGAATTTGCACATGGGACCAATGAGGAGTCATGAAGAGATAACTGCACAGGCCTCAAGACTTGCCTGACCTCCCCTTCCTTTCTACCAATCACTGCTAACGCCAGTGTCTACCCCATAACCCTTTCTAATAAAATTGCTGCCTTAAAGCACAAGGAGACAGATTTGAGCTTGATGCTCCTGTCTCCTTGTGAGGAGATTTGCAATATAAAGCTTTTCTCTTCTCAAAAGCTCAGTGTTATAGTATTGGCTCCTAGCACATGAGGCAGAATTTTCCTTGATAACAGTCTTTTCATTTTAAAAAACAACAACAAAAAACATTAAGCATTTATTTTGCCTACAAGTCTGTGGGTTAGCAGGTTAGACTGGCTTTGGCTGGACAGTTCTGATCTTAACTCACTCCCTGATATACCTGGCAGTTGACTGAGGTTCAGCTGATTTAGCATAGCCTTGGCCAGCACACTGGGGGCAACTCAGCTCTGTTCCAATTGTCTCATCCTCCAGCAACTTAGCCTGGGCGTGTTTTCATGGCAAAGGCAGAGGCGCAAGAGTAAGGGAGGAAACACAAAAAGCTCTTGTCATAATTGCTAATGTTATTTTCCCATCTTAATGTTTTTAAGATTATTTTCCTCACTTAGCAATGTTTAACATTGTGACTTTTTTCTTCTCAGAATGTCACCGTAACTACGCTGTCATGTCACATTCGTCTCTGGTTTTCCTTTTACCTATTTCAACACTCATTTTCCATGTCCTTTGCCTTGTCTTTTTTTTTTTTTTTTTGTGATGGAGTCTCTGTCACCCAGGCTGGAGTGCAGTGGCGCAATCTCAGCTCACTGCAACCTGTGCCTCCTGGGTTCAAGCGATTCTCCTGCCTCAGCCCCTGAGTAGGTGGAATGACAGGCATGCGCCACCATGCCTGGCTAATTTTTGTATTTTTAGTAGAGCTGGAGTTATGTTGGTCAGGCTGGTCTCGAACTCCTGACCTCATGATCTGCCTGCCTTGGCCTCCCAGAGTGCTGGGATTACAGGCATGAGCCACTGTGCCCAGCCTTCATCGTTTTTCTGTTTTTTTTTTTTTTTTAAACTTTTGTCTCCCCTTGAATTTATCAGGACTCATTCCTAGGCTTGTTTTTTTTTTTTTTTTTTTTTTTTTTTTTTTTTTTTTTTTTTTTTTTTTTTTTTTTTTTTTTTTTTTTTGTCACTCTGTCCAATCTCGTTTGGTAAATGAATACACTCATAATTTCTAATACCATGTCCGTGCTACTTGACTCTAAATCTCTATCTACATCTGTCTTTTTCTGCTCTGGACTGGACATCTTCACTTGACTGTTTTATTCAGTGCCTCACACTCTACATGCACAAAACCGAATTTATCATTTTTCTACTCCACCCACAGCAGCTACAAAGGAGTTAAGCTTGATTTTCTTCCTTCCTTCAATCTGTATAGGTAGCTAGTCTTTCTACATATTGGTTATTCCTTTATTTTTTTTTCCCATGTTGCATCCACTTTAGTCCAGGCTTCTTTCCTTTGCTCATTCATTTATTTAGTTATTAACAAATATTTGTTGGCTGCCTAGTCATTCCCAAGCAGTATTCTAGGTACTGACAGCACATAATTAACAAAACATACAAGCATCCCTTCCCTCACAGAGGTTACGTTCTTGTGAGAAAGGGAAGACAGATAATGAACAAAATAAAGAAGTAAAAGACATCATGATTAGTTGGTAATTTGGAAAAAAAAGCCATTGGTGAGGATAACTTTAATAAAGCAGTGAGAATATATAGAGAAAAAAATCCAAGCACTGGGCCCAGGAGCACTTCATCATTAAGAAGAGGTGATGAGAAATCAGCAACGGAGACCAAAAAAACAGTCCATTGAGACAAGAGGAGAACCATGAGACTGCTGAGTCTTCAAAGCCATGTGAAGAATATCCAACAAAGGAAGGAGTAATGATGTCTTTAGATCCAATCACATGGAGATGGGTGAAGGTGCTCTGTTGGAGTTCTCCTGACTCATCTCTCTTGCTCAAGTTGTGCTTTTTGCCAGTTGTACTCTGAAGCCAAAATGAGGTTTCAGAATGACAGGTTTTGTTATCTTATATTTCTCAATGACTTACGTTCCTTAATATGGCTCAGCAGGTCCCAGTTGGCCTATGTAGCATAATATTCCTCTGATATGCTCTATACTAAACCCATTATGAACTTTTTTAGTTGTTTTAATTTTCTTTTCGTGCTTCAGGTATGTATGTTTTTATGTGAAATAGAAGAGCTTACCATTAAAATATAAATATACTTTTGGTGGTTCTATATTTTGTATAATAATATAACAGGAAAAAAAAACACCCAACAATCCAAAGAAAGATTGAAGGTAAGGTAAAATGTATTCTTAGATTATATAGACTATGATTGAGAAGGCTCCAGAGAACTTGATCATAGTTTAGATACCCTTTCAAAGTAACACAATAAATGATGAAAAGAAATTATTATTTTCTGAAGATCTTGGGAAAGCAGCAATTGCTTGAAGCTAAGGAAAGAAGAGTTTAAGCTGAAGATTCAGAAAGAAAAGCTCTCCACTTTTACAATGAGTGAAGTGATGGACGATGGATGATGAAACACCCTTTTAAGCACTTAGAGCAGTGGTTTTGAAAGTAACATATTCAGGCCGGGCACGGTGGCTCACGCCTGTAATCCCAGCACTTGGGGAGGTTGAGGTGGGCGGATCACCTGAGGTCAGGAGTTCGAGACCAGCCTGGCCAACATGGTGCAACCCTGTCTCTACTAAAAATACAAAATCAGCTGGGCAAGGTGATGGGCGCCTGTAATCCCAGCTACTCAGGAGGCTGAAACAGGAGAATTGCTTGAACCTGGGAGGCAGAGGTTGCAGCGAGCCAAGACTGTGCCATTGCATTTCAGCCCGGGCAAGAAGAGCGAAACTCTATCTCAGAAAACAAACAAACAAAAAACAAAAGATAGTACCTTATTCAAGAAAGAGTTAGCTGTTAGCTGTAGCCTTAGGAAAGTACTGTTTCGTGATACTCTGAAGAGCTGATTATACTTCATTTTCTTTATATAAATATTTGTTACTTATCATTTCAGCATGGCTTTTAAAGGTTTCTGTACAGATTACACACATGAATAAATAGAGCAACAGAAAGGTAAAATGACTTACCTAAGAATATTCAGTGAGTTTTATTAGATACCATATTGATAGTTCTCAAGCACACTGCTTTCTACTATGGTATATTAGAAACTTTGATCTACCAGTATGCTTATGAAGAATTTCTTATTTTCTTATACCTGGCATTATGGTAATATATAATTTTTAGTTTACTAAAGTTAAATTTTATTTTTAAAGGTATTAAGCCAAACCATTCTTTATAATGCTATAAATCAGTATTCTAACTTTGTAAACTCTATTGCAATAAGTTGAGCATTTAGAAAGATGGTCACTTTTTTTTCCACTTCAAAGTAAATTTTAGTACGTTCTATATTTTATTAAAGGATAATTTGCTCTGTAGTATTTACAGTCTAATCTAAGATACTGATTTTTTTAGTTCTCCAAGAAAACATAAGTGATTTGCCATTCTTATGGTATATAGATAATAAACTACAGTATCTTATTTGGAAATAACTAATTGATTGGCATAAATTGCTATACTAACACGCTCTCTGTTACGTTTAGATGTTTGCTGTACTTTGACCATTGCTTATTGTTATCCTAGGCATTCTGCGAGCCCTTTCACCTGGTCTGCTACTCCTCTTATCATACAAACTATACACTTTATATTCTTTAAAATCCTGTGAGAATCTGTATTTTTAATTTTCAAATGATTATCTTTATTGAAAAAAAGTAGTGAGATTTCCTGGCATAATTTCCTTCTTTGATTAGAGGTTCTTTGAAGTAACTGCCATTTTTTTATTTTTTATTTTTAAATTTATTTTTATTTTTTATTTTTGAAAGAAAGAAAAAGAGAGGAAAGAAAGTGAGAGTGAAAGAAAGAAAAAAAAGAATGTAAGAGAGAAAGAGGAAGAGAAAGAGGGAGAGAGAACAGGATTCTTGTTCTATTGCCCAGGCTAGAATGCAGTCTAAAAATGGGTATTAAAAACCTCTTTTATGCCAATAATCGTGCTTAACAATGGAGACAGGAAGGAATAAGAGATGAAAATAACAAGCAGCCAACCGATATTTTATTTAAACCTGTGAAATGCTATGCAATTGCTGAGGAGTGATTTACTTCCAATTATGTGGTCACTTTCAAAATAGGTGTAATGTGATACTGAGAAAAATGTATGTTTTGTGGATTTGGGGTGGAGAGTTCTGTAAATATTTGTT
>CAUYLG010028013.1:0-55496 GCA_963573385.1 Cacajao melanocephalus
TTTTTTTTTTTTTATTGATCTCTTACAACACACCCCCACACCCCCCCCCCAACCAACCAAAAAACAAAAAAAAAAAAAAAAAAAAAAAAAAAAAAAAAAAAAAAAAAAAAAAAAAAAAAAAAAAAAAGCTCATACAGGAGAAGTTGCTGAAGGTACCATCAGGTGTGCACAGAGGCCAGTCAGGCTTCACCACCTGCACTTCCTTTCAAGCGGTAAAGAAGTGCAGGTGGGTAACATTGAGAGAATTGGATTTATAACATTTCTTGATCTGGGTGATGGTTACACAGATGTGCTCATTGAATAAAAATTCATTGGCCATGGCCAGGCACAGTGGCTCATGCCTATAATCCCAGCACTTTGGGAAGCTGAGGTGGGCGGATCACTTGAGGCCAAGAGTTCGAGACCAGCCTGGCCAACATGGTGAAACTGTGTCTCTACTAAAAAAAAAAAAAACAAACATACACACACACACACACACACACACAAACTAGCTGGACATGGTGGCATGTGCCTATAGATCCAGCTACTTGGGAGGCTGAAGCATGAAAATTGCTTGAACCTGAGAGGTGGAGTTGCAGTGAGTCAAGATCATATCACTGCACTCCAGCTGGGAAAACAGAGTGAGCCACTGTCTTAAAAAAAAAATGCATTGAGTTGTACACTTATGATTTCTATACTTTTCTATATGCATATTTTACATTAATAAAAAGTATACATATCTATAAAAAACTTACAGTAGAATGTTTCTAAATACAGATATAATTAAGCTACATTTAGTTCAAACTCCCCAGTCTCTGAACTTTCCCTCTCCTTTCTTATTTCCTTCCCTGTCTATATTGAATGATCAAGTCGTATCCATCTACTTGCCCTTAATGCTCCCTGCATCTGCCCATCTCTGCTCTTCTGGCCATTTCCAACCTAGTCTGTCTGCCTGGAATGCCCATCTCAGATACGACTGATTCTCCTGCCTCACCCTCCCAAGTAACTGAGATTATAGGCACCCACCACTCTGCCTGGATAATTTTTGTATTTTTAGTACAGATAAGGTTTCACCATGTTGGTCAGGCTGATATCAACCTCCTGATCTCAGGTGATCTGCCCATCTCGGTCTCCCAAAGTGTTAGGATTACAGGCAGGAGCCACCTCACCTGGTCATGATGTTTCTTCATCATTAGATCCTGGGTATGCATCTGTATTAGTTATCTGTTGTTGCATAACAAATAACCCTGAAACTTAACAGCTTAAAACAATAATAAGCATTTTTTAAAATCTCACATGCATTAGAAATTAAGGAACAATTTAGCTGAGTGTTCTACCCAGTGTCTCACAAGATTGCAGTCAGTGTTGGCCAGGGCTCTAGCCATCTGAAGGTTTAACTGGGGTGGGAGGGTCTGATTCCAAGATGGCTCACTCATGTGGCTGGCAATTTCTGGCTGAGTGATGGCAGAATACTTTAGTTCCTTGCAGGTGAATCTCTCCATAGGGCTGCTTACAGGACCATAAGACATTGTGGCTAATTTTTCCCAGACTAAGGCAGAAGCCACGATATTCTGTATAACCTAGCCTTGGGCATCACCTTCTATCATTTCTGTAATATCTTATGGTACCAGGGTTCTCTTACAGGTAGTCTAACTCTAGATCTTAAATGCAGTGACAGTCTCTCTTATTTATTCACCCAACTATCCAAAGCAGGAACTCATGTCTAAACAAACAAAAAGAGTATTCACCTTGGTTATAAAGATATACCTTATATTTTTGCTACATGTTTCCCAGATTGGGAGATTAATCAGGTTTTGGTCTTTAGTGCTAACAAAGCTATCTTTCCCATGATTTCTGTGCCTGGATTTGTTAGACACTTTTTGACCAACGTTATTTAACGTACTTTATTTTGTATAGTTTAGTCAAAGTTTAAACAGGTTGTTTTATCTTTAACTGGCATTTGTCCAGACTTCCCCACTACCATGTCTTCAAACTGGTGGTTTCTTTATTTTGCTGCCATAATTTCCCAGACATTTACATCACCTGCAGCTATATTTCATTTGATACCCCTTCCCTCCTAAAAATGCCTTTTGAGGAAGAGGTGATTTAAGTCAGGATTAGTTCTAAAAGTCAGTGTTTAAAAACTCACTATGTGTCTATCACTCTGCAGATAAGCAAGATATGGGTCTTGCCTTTAAGAAGCTTTCCATTATGTGAAAGAAATAAAACATAAAACCAGATACTGACCAGTGCTCTCTTGACAATAGTATGGATTTGTATTAGTCAGAGTCCTGGCTGAGCACGGTGGCTCACACCTGTAATCCCAGCACTTCGGGAGACCAAAGTGGGCAGATCTATATTGTGTTCTTTTTGGGCCTGAGACCTTGACAGGATTCTTTGTTAGGTCCTTGTCATCATCGTTACCATCATCATCATCATTACTAGCATCTAACATTTACTGAGTCCTTACTATGAGCTGGGGCCTGGGCAAACTGCTTTACATAGATCATCTCCTCCTGGTCTGGCTAAATCTGGACTACTAAATCTAAATCAGAGGGTCAGTCTCTGGGGCTTTGCTGTGAAAAGGCAGATCCTCAGACCAGCACTAGACCCAGCAGGGAGAAGCCAGGGGTTGGGCATAAAGTTTAGATAGATTGCTCTCTGACAGTTGAGACAGTTTGGGACAGTTCTCTGACAGAGACTGAAGAGTAGTGTTTGGTCATGAGTTCATTTAATAACTATGTAGAAAAGTGCTTGCTAAGGATAAGGAAACTCTATGCTTGGGAAAGCTTTGAGATCAGAAACAGATTAGTATAGCACTTCATGACCTTAATATACTGCAAACTACTGATAGATTTATGGATGAAATGATATGATACCCGACATTTGCAGGGGGAAAGAAGTGGGTAAGGGCACACATGAAACAAAAGTGGCCATAAGTCAATATTTTTGAAGCTGGGTAATGAGTAAAAGGAAATTTATTATGTTATTTTCTTTATCTTTTTTATATGTTTGAATGGTTACATGATTGAAAGTTAAATATACACACCCTGGCCAGGCACCGTGGCTCACGCCTGTAATCCTAACACTTTGGGAGGCCAAGGCAGGTGGACTGATTGAGCTCAGGAGTTCAAGACCAGCTTGGGCAACATGGTGAAACCCTGTCTCTACTAAAAATACAAAAATTAGCTGGGCATGATGGTCAGCACCTGCAGTCCCAGCTACTTGGGGGCTGAGGCAGGAGGATTGCTTGAACCTGGGAGGTTGAGGCTGCAGTGAGCCAAGATGGCACCATGGCACTCCAGCCTGGTGACAAAGTGAGACACTGTATCAAAAAAAATAAAATAAAAATAAATGAATAAATACACACATCCATATTCTTCCATACCTTTTTTCCTTTGTGTGTGTGTGTGTGTGTGTATGCACGTGCGCGTGCGCACGTGTGTGTTTAATTCTAATTGTTTTCTTTTTCCTGGTTGTTTTGTTATTACTTCTGAATTAAGGTACTTAAAAAAAAATAGCCAGTTCAGTCTGGGCACAGTGGCTCACGCCTGTAATCCCAACACTTTGGGAGGCCGAAGTAGGCGGATCGCGAGATCAGGAATTGGAGACCAGCCTGGCCAACATGGTGAAACACCGTCTCTACAAAAAATACAAAAATTAGCAGGGTGTGGTGGCGGGCGCCTATAATCCCAGCTATTCAGGAGGCTAAGGCAGGAGAATTGCTTGAAGCTGGGAGGCGAAGTTTGCAGTGAGCCAAGATGACACCACTGCACTCCAGCCTGGGTGACAGAGCAAGACTCCATCTCGGAGAAAAAAAAAAAAAAAGAAAGAAAGAAAGAAAGAAAAGATTCATTTACCAGAATTCAGCTTTGAACCTAAGTACAGCAGAGTAGCTTTTTGTTTGTTTATTGAATTCTCCAGACACCACAATTTAACAGGAAGGAGACATTCTACTACATTACATGACAATGTGTAAAGGATTGTAAAGCTGGGCTTTTGAACTTTTTTTCTTTTTTCTGTTCTTTTTTTTTTTTTTTAAAGACGTGGTCTTGGCTGGGCACGGTGGCTCACGCCTGTAATCTCAGCACTTTGGGAGGCCCAGTTGGGCAGACCTGAGGTCAGGAGTTCAAGATCAGCCTGGCCAACATGGTGAAACCCCATCTCAACTAAAAAAAATATACATATAGCTGGGTGTGGTGGCACACGGGAGGCTGAGGCAGGAAAATCGCTTGAACCCGGGAGGCGGAGGTTGCAGTGAGCTAACATCACACGACTGCACTCCAGCCTGGGTGACAGATTGAGACTCTGTCTAAAAAAAAAAAAAAAAAAGACGTGGTCTTGCTATGTTACCCAGGCTGGTCTTGATCTCCTGGACTCAGGTGATCCTCTGGCCGCAGCCTCCCCAGTAGCTGGGATTACAGGCACATACCACTACACCCAGCCAAGCTGGGCTTTTAAAGAACTAATTATTGTGTTAGGAGGGTTTGCCTCCCAATATTCTCCCCAGTTCAATCACCTGTCAGGGAATCCAACAGAGAGAGTCATTCAGAGAAAGGGCCAGACAATGGGAGCCAGGAATAAAAGAGGCTCTGAGGATGGACCAAGGTGGAGGTGGAAAAGAAGGGAAGAGGCATGTGGAAGGTCATGCTCTGCCTCCCAGTAGTGTTAAGGGCATGAAGGCTCCACACTGACTGAGCAGGAGGAGGAGCCAGACAACAGAGCTAAAGAGCCACTCTTGAATTTTCAGGTCTCTTTGTGGCTGTAACAGGAAAAACAGGCTGGGTGCGGTGGCTCACACCTGTAATCCCAGCACTTTGGGAGGCTGGGGCAGGTGGATCACATGAGCCCAGGGGTTCAAAACCAGGCTGGGAAACATGGTGGGGCCCTGTCTCTACTTAAAAAAAAATACATATACAATTTTTTAAAAAAATAAAAAATAGGCAAAACATTTGCATTGATTTCATCAGCACTAGGTGAGAACTTGAATGGTTCACAGGCAAACCTTTTGGGGCATAGACTGCTCTGCCCCTGCCCTTCAATGCTGGGGCATCATCTTTGCCAGTTTGGGAACAAAGCAGTGTAGCTGCTAAAACCACCAATGAGACTCTTGCTTCTAAACCTCCAAGCTTCAAAACAGAGCTCCTTTGTGATTCTCCCAGTGATAACTGAGAAACCAGAGAAAGAAGGCAGCTCAGAGGCTTCCTGCAGGCTCAGTCCATTGAGGACAGACTGAGGGTTGATTTCAAATCTGTGTTGAGAGAGAGGAGACGCCATACTGGCTACACAGGTGTATCACTTTTTAAAAATTAATTGAGCAGTATCCTTATGCATTCTCTGCACTTTTCTGTATATTATACTTTTAAAAATTTTATTATAAAAGAGAGTAAAATAGGACTCAGTAGCCAGACTCAGTGGCCCACATCTGTAATCTCAGCACTTTGGGAGGCCAAGGAGGGTGGATCACCTGAGGTCAGGAGTTTAAGAGCATCCTGGCCCATGTGGTGAAACCCCGTCTCTACTAAAAATACAAAAAAATTAGCAGGCATTGTGTCGAGTAGCTATAATCCCAGCTCCTTGAGAGGCTAAGGCAAGAGAATCGCTTGAACCCAGAAGGCGAAAGTTGCAGTGAGCCAAGATGGTGCCATTGCACTCCAGCCTGGGTGACAGAGCAAGACTCTGTCTCAAAAAAAAAGAGAGAGAGAGAGAGTTCTATACCAGGCCCAGATGTGCAAAACACAGATATAGACTGGGTGCCATGGCTCACACCTATAATCCCAGCACTTTGGGAGGGTGAGGCAGGTGGATTGCTTGAGGCCAGGAGTTCAAGACCAGCCTGGCCAACATGGCAAAACCCTGTCTCTACTAAAAATACAAAAAATTAGCCAGGCAGGGTGGCCGGTGTCTGTAATCCCAGCTACTCAGGAGGCTGAGGCAGGAGAATCGCTTGAACCCAGGAGGCAGAGGTTGCAGCAAGATCGGGCCACTGCACTCCAGCCTGGGCAGCAGGGTAAGACTCCATCTCAAAAAACAAACAAACAAACACACACAAAAAACTCTCACACACAAATATAGGCGGGGGAGTGGAGGGGAAAGCATAGGTGAGGGCGGGGACCAGGCTGAATTAGAACAAAGAAAGGAGAAAGCAGTGCAATGGGCCTGTAGGAGAGACTGAAGACAGGCTGGGCATGGTGGCTCACGCCTGTAATCCCAGCACTTTGGGAGGCGGATCGCCTGAGGTCAGGAGTTGAAGACCAGCCTGGCCAACATGGTGAAACCCTGTCTCTACTAAAAATACAAAAATTAACTGGGCGTGTCAGCGCATGCCTGTAGTCCCAGCTACTCCAGAGGCTGAGGCAGGAGAATCCCTTGAACCCGGGACGTGGAGCTGAGATCATGCCATTGCACTCCAGCCTGGGCCACAGAGTGAGCCTCTGTCTCAAAAACAAAGCAAAACAAAACAAAACAAAAACTGAAGACAGCAGGGAGAGTGGAAGTGAGGGCTGCTTAGGGTCAGCTTAGTGAGGGCTTGTAAGACATGGTGAGGAGTTTGGGTTTGCTTAGGAACTGTGTTGTTTTGTTTTTTTGAGACAGAGTCTCACTCTGTTACTCAGGCTGGAGTGCAGTGACATGATCATGGCTCACTGCAGCTTCAACCTCCCCAGGCTCAGGTGATGCTTCTACCTCAGCCTCCTGAGTAGCTGGAACTATAGGTGCATGCCACAATGCCTTACTAATTTTTGTATTTTTTGTAGAGACAGGGTTTCCCCATATTGCCCAGGCTGGTCTCAAACTCCTGAACTCAAGTGATCCACCAGCCTCAGCCTCCCAAAGTGCTGGGATTACAGGCAGAAACTGTTTGAAGGCAGTGTTTATAGTTTACACCAGTGGCATTCCGATTTGGGGTGCCTAAGAAGCAACTGGAGAGCCAGTTAAAGAGCACCATATTCAGAGATTCTAATCAAGAAGACTGAGTGGGGTCAATTAATCTGCATTTTAACAAGCTTCTCAGATGACTTAGTTAAAAATTGTCCTTTGGCCATAATTTGAGAAACAGAACAATGCTTCATTCCCTCTTGCAGCCTTGGATTCTGGGTTCTTGTCAGATATTTGTCAATTTTGATGAACATCAGATATAGTATCAAAGTGAGCATTACTCTAATACTAGAAGTCCTGTTTCTAGCTTAAATCAGAATTTAGGCCATGTGCGGTGGCTCACACCTGTAATCCCAGCACTTTAGGAGGCTGAGGTGGGCGCATCACAAGGTCAGGAGTTTGAGACCAGTCTGGCCGACATAGTGAAACCCCATCTCAACTAAAAATACAAAAAATTAGCCAGGTGTGGTGGTGTGCCCCTATAATCCCAGCTACTCGGGAGGCTGAGGCAGGAGGCGGAGGCTGCAGTGAGCAGAGATCGTGCCATTGCACTCCAGCCCTGGCGACAGTGCGAGACTGCATCTCACAAAAAAAATTCAGAATTTAAATCCTGCTATAGAAAGACATTTTTTGTACTAAAAACCATTTAGCAGTTTTAATTGGTGGTGTGGTGTTGATTATAGGCTCTATAATCAAAACCTAGGTTCAAATCCTGGACCAGCTATGGAACTTTTCTAAGTCTCAGTTTCTTCATCTATAAAATGGAGATAGATAATAGGATCTACTGCCTAGAATTATTGTGAAAATTAAATAAATTAACGCATGAAAGCACTTACCACAGTGCCTGGAACATGGTATAACTCTGATTAAATGATGACAAGCGTCATTATTTCCCTTGTAGTCCTCCTTTCCTAGCCATTCCCTTTGCTAGCTTCTTCCCCAACACTGAGTAGGAGAAATAGGCCGGGTGCGGTGGCTCATGCCTGTAATCCCAGCACTTTGGGAGGCTTAGATGGGCGGATCACCTGAAGTCAGGAGTTCAAGACCAGGAGAAATAACTGGTGGCTGGGCACAGTGGCTCATGCCTGTAATCCCAACACTTTGGGAGGCCAAGGTGGGAGGATAGCTTGAGTCCAAGAGTTTGAGACTTCATCTCTACAACAAAAAAAAATTTTTTTGAGACAAAGTTTCACTATTGTTGCCCAGGCTGGAGTGCAATGACAAGATCTCCACTCACCGCAACCTCCACCTCCCAGGCTCAAGCGATTCTCCATCCTCAGCTTTCTGAGTAGCTCGGATTACAGGCATGTGCCACCATGCCCGGCTAATTTTCTGTATTTTTAGTAGACACGGGGTTTCTTCATGTTTGTCAGGCTGGTCTTGAATCCCAACCTCAGGTGATTTGCCTGCCTCGGCTCCCCAAAGTGCTGGGATTACAGGTGTGAGTCACCAAACCTGGCCAACATTTTTTTTTTTTATTAGCCAGGCACAGAGCATGCCTATAGTCCCAGCTACTTGGAAGGCTGAGGTGGGAGGATCACTTGAGCCCAGGAGGTTGGGGCTGCAGTGAGCTGTGATCATAGCACTGCACTTCAGCCTGGGCATCAGAGCGAGCTCCTAAAACAATGCAGGGCACAGTGGCTCACGCCTGAATTCCCAGCACTTTGGGAGGCCAAGGCGGGTGGATCTCCTGGGGACAGGAGTTCAAGACCAACCTGGCCAACATAATGATACCCTGTCTCTACTAAAAATACAAAAATTAGCTGGGTGTGGTGGTGGTACATGCCTGTAATCCCAGCTACTTGGCTGGCTAAGGCAGGGAGAATCGCTTGAATCAGGGAAGCAGAGGTTGCAGTGAGCAGAGATCATGCCATTGCAATCCAGCCTGGGTGACAGAGCAAGACTCTGTCTCAAAAAAAAAAGAAAAAGAAAAAGAAAAATCTTCCTTCCTCCACCCCTCCCTACCTCCCCAGTGGCAGGGCAGACAGTCAGGGAGAATTCTTGCCTCCACAGACCTCTATCAGCATCTGTGTGGGAGAGGGTTTTCATTGAGACCCTTAGTCTTATCTGTCCCAAATTTTGCTAATGCTAGGTCTAATTTATTTTAGGCCTTGGATTTGTGACTTCAGGTTAATTAATGAATTGATACAGTTGTGCCTCATGAGAATATAGGTCTCCTTATCTTAGATTGTCTCCAGCAGGAGGCTGAGAAATCAGTAGAAACCAGGAAAGTTTCTCAGAGGTGGTAGGAGAGCAGGTGTCAGGATTGTCATCTTTCAAAAATTCTTTTTTTTTTTTTTTGAGACAGAGTCTGGCTGTCACTCAGGCTGGGGTGCAGTGACACGATCTCGGTTGGCTGCAACCTCCACCTCCCAGGCTCAAGCAATCCTCCCTCCTCAGCCTCCCAAGTAGCTGGGACTATAAGTGCACGCCACCATGCCCAGCTAATTTTTGTATTTTTTTGTAGAGACAGGGTTTGGCCATGTTGCCCAGGCTTACCTTGAACTTCTGGGCTCAAGTGGTCCACCCACCTTGGCCTTCCAAAGTGCTGGCATTACAGACATGAGCCACCACACCCGGCCAAAAATTCCTTATTGAGGAGCAAGCACAGCAACCATTCCTCATCGCTTCTCCACAGGAGCAGCTCACGTACCAGCACTCCAGTGTTTGCTAGAACTTATGAGCAGGGAATGGCCAGGCTCGCAGAACCACCCTCCCTTCCACGGCCAGGCTTCAACTAGCGCATCTAGCAGTTATTTGTCAATATTATTTGTTGTTAGCTTAATTGTAGGAAAATTGAAAAGTGTAATGCATAGCCATGAAACCCTTAAGGCTGGTTAATCTTTTTGGATTGGAACCAATGTAATTTTTTATTAGCTGATCCCATCTTGATTATAATATGCAGAGCCCTGGAAGAGTTGCTGAAGGCTCCAAGTCATGGTGTGCGCGGGGAGCAGGCAGCCTCCATCATCTGCATTTTCTACCAGCGAGAGAGAAAGGGCAGAGGGGGCTGAATGAAAATAATTGGGTTTGGGATGCCAGCAGGGAGAGGAGAGCAGTCTCCAGGATGGACACAAAAATGATCCTGGCAACCTGATGAGGATAGAGGCCAGGCCAAGCCAGGTTAGGTTCTGTACCTTTATATGGTGGGGGTGCTGAGGCCAGCAGTGTGCTGAATGGTGAAATGAGAATATTTGAGTAAGGGCCATAAGCTCAGAATTAGGCTTTAGTAGGGGAAACAGAGACAAATCCAAAAGGCCAAAGAAAACATTTTCTTTCCCTCAGCGCTGGTTTATTTATGATTGTTTGGAGAGATCCTATTCTTCAGTTCAAGCATGGTGGCATCCAAAATCACAACTATAATTCTGACTTAGAATTTGGAATTTGGAGGCCGGATGTGCTGGCTCATGCCTGTAATCCCAGCACTTTTGGAGGCTGAGGGAGGCAGATCACTTGAGGTCAGGAGTTCAAGACCAGACTGGCCAACATGGTGAAACCCCATCTCTACTAAAATTACAAAAGTAGCCGGGTGTGGTGGTACACGCCGGTAGTCTCAGCTACTCAGGAGGCTGAGACCCAAGATGGCACCCCTGCCCTATAGCCTGGGCGGCAGAGGAAGACTCTGTCTCAAAACAAAACAAAACAAAACAAATAATTTGGAATTTGTTCCATCACTTTGGGAGACCGAGGTGGCCAGAACACTTGAGCTTAGGAGTTTGAGACCAGCCTGGGCAACATGGCGAAACCCTGTCTCTACCAAAAATACTAAAAATTAGCCGGTGTGGTGGCGCACGCCTGTGGTCCCAGCTACTTAGGAGGCTAAGGCGGGAGGTTTGCTTGAGCTCCGAAGGCAGAGGCTGCAGTGAGCTGAGATTGCGCCGCTGCACTCCAACCTGGGTGACAAAGTGAGACCCTATTTCAAAAATTAAAAAGAGAATTTGGAATTCGTAAAGGATGACTGTAACAGTCTCTGGTATTTCTTCTCTGGACTTTGATTTTTGTGCACCAAAGAATGGAAAACAGACATTGTCATCCATTCTAACACTCCTTTCTTGACCCTGACATACGAAAGGGCTTTCTTTCTTGCTTTGACATCTCCAGAGAATAAAGGAGTTTTGTCCACTCTTGAGTACCTTGTAATACCCAATCCAGGAATGAAACCCTTTTGAAAGGTGAAGCTGGGGACCAGGAGCACTGGGATCCTCCTGACACTTGACTTATATCCTTTACTCCCAACCATAGACCCCAGCAGATGAACCGGCAGCCGATTCTAGATTTAATGGGGAGCCTAGAGGTAGCATGTGGGCATTTTTTTTCTTAGCCCTTTTATGAATATAAATATTTAGTGCATGGTGTTTTGCAGAATTAAATCTCTGAGCCTAGATTAGCCTGGTAATATCATTATGTAGATACCAGGGACGAGATACCTGTGACTGCTGTGTGTCTTCTCATTCAACGATGCCTGTGATGACTTGATGCACTTTAATTTGCCAGGGCAATCATTAATTGCATATGAAACAGTTGGTGTTTGGCTTTAAGGGATGCTGATTGGGTCAGTCACTGAGTGTTTGGCTCAGTGATCTACAGCTGGCTCTTTGCTCCTGCACTCCTGCTTTCTTTTCAAAAGCATTCCCACTCAGTGTTTTTGGGACCCCCTGAGGAAGAGGCCGTGAAACATTGGGGGTTTTCATCTGTGTTTTCCTTTGGGCATTATAGCTTTAATTTTAATATTTTGGATAATAAAGAATGATTTTAAATTAAGTTTGCGAGTCTGCCATCTGTGATTCTTTGGACTCTTTCCTCCTCTCTGGCAGTTCTTTGACTTCATTTTTTCTGAACATTAGCAAAAGTGGGTTGAGGGCAGGAGGGGCAAGGGTAAGCAGAACAACAGGTCAGACTGGGAACCGAGAGAAATGGAACAAGGCTTCAATCCCTGGCCTTTGGCCCTGGAGGGTGGTGGAAAAGCTTGATGCCCAGAGTCAAAATCACAAAAGCCAACTCAGAAGTAATTGCAGCTGCCTGTCATGACCTCTTGATTTAGAGTCGAGAAAGGGATTTCCCAAGATTATACCTCAGTTTGCCCATCTGTTAAATAGAGAAGTCATTTTAAATAGAGAAGTAACCCCCTGAGTGCCATTACATTTTTCTTTTCTTTTCTTTTTTTTTTTGAGACAGAGTCTCACTCTGTTTCCCAGGCTGGAGCAGTGGTGCAATCTTGGCTCACTGCAACCTCCACCTCCTGGGTTCAAGCAATTCTCTGCCTTAGCCTCCCAAGTAGCTGGGATTACAGGCGCCCACCACCATGCCCAGCTAATTTTTGTATTTTTAGTAGAGACAGGTTTCACCATCTTGTCTAGGCTGGTCTTGAACTCCTGACCTCATGATCCACCCACCTCGGCCTCCCAAAGTGTTGGGATTACAGGCATGAGCCACCACGCCTGGCTACCATTACACTTTTGATACAGTTTTTCATCCAAGGACAGCCTACTCAAAGCCAAGATATTATCATTATCCACTGAGGGCTAAAGGGTCTGAAGGCATATGTGTGTTTCCAGATCTAGAGCTAAATCCGAGAAGTCTCTCCCTAAAAATATGTTCCCTGTGTTGTCAGTGAAATCCAAGAAGCAGAATTTTCTACCCTTCTGAGAAGTGAGGACACATCATCATCACCACTGCAGACCATGGCATTAACGAGTCAGACAGACAGCGCCACTGAACACACAGACAAATGCCGAGTGAATGCCAGAATAAAATGAAAAAGCACCTGCCAGCAGAGGGGCTGGGATGATGAGTGGATTAGCTAGTGTGGGGCTTGCACAGCAAGGCAAGTAAGTCTCCCTCCTCTATTTAGTAGAAGGAGGCTTCTGGGAGAAGCCAGATTTGCATTTTGGGAGAGGGAGAGAGTTTGAGGTGCTGTCCAGAGAGAGTGTCCCTGGCAGAGCACAGGGCCATCTGAGAAGCTTAGAGACAAGAAAGCAAGATGGTGATGGAGGCTAAGAGGGTGAGTGGAAGGAGTCAGGCCAGGGAGGGAGATAAAGCAGAGGATGAGCAATGCCACCTTAAATAATGCTTTCTGAAATACAAATGGGGCAGACAGAGAATACTGGGTAGCTGCAGGAGGCCTTAAGTCATCTGTAGGTAGGAAGCTTTGCTGGCATCAGAGTAGTTTCCTTTTCATCTGCTGATTTCCCCACCTTCCCCCCCCACCCCAAATCCTGCTCCTATCAAATCCAGGTGGGGCTCCCAGCCATGTTCCTACACAGAGAAGGACCAAATTCATTGTTCCACAGGTCAGAACGGAAAGGTTCATCAAATGACCTTGAAGGTTGGGGAGGCAATATTCATGGCTCTGGGCAGGATCGAAGCTCAGGTACACCAGTATTTATCATGTTTTTAAGACCTCACAATAGCATCCTTTGTCCCACATGACTAAGAGTAAGCTTGCAATCTCAATCAATCTGTCTGTCTCTCTCTCTCTCTCCTCTCTGTTTTCCCCCTCTCTTAAACACACACAGACACACACAGACACACACACACACACACAGACACACACACACACAGAGATTCTCTCTCTCCTGCCTTTTTTCCTCTCTAAAATCCCTGGTTCTCCTAAATACAACCTTGGTATCCCCCTAGTAGTAGAAAACAACCCCAACAAGTGCCTATAAAAAAAGCCTTTAAGACTCATGAATATTTAGCTCGTCCTCATGTAAAATATATGACTTTGTGTAAGGATCAGGCGAACGAGGTGCATGATTTTTTTCTGATTTATGGGCCTAGAGACGGATTATTCATAGCAGAGCAGCTGTGTGGAAAGATTCATCCGCTGCAAAATGTGATTGTACATCAGGCAGTGTGTGGGAACGGAGCTATGACTAATGGCTGCTTTACATATAAATGAGAAGGTTTGTGCTAGGAACTGTAAAAAATACAATCACTCAGCTGACGGGCAGGCTCCTTATCCTGGGTACAGGAGAGGGACCACAGGAAAGGTAGGCAAACGAATGCTTCGCCTGACTCCGGAAAGCTGAGCCAGGTGGTAGTGAGAGTCAGGGAGCAGGAGAGAAGGAGAGAAGTTTGGAGATGCAGCCGATTCTCCTGATCTGGCCATAGTCAATCTCTGAATTTATAACTCCATCTTCCAGGCCCCACTGTGACCTCTGACAACCTGTCGGGGCAGAGATAGGGCCCAAGAGAAGAAGCTACATTGCCATCATATCTAGGGATGATGACCAGGCCTCAAACCCTCCAGAGCTTGGCATTGGGCTGCTGATAATTTGGGTCCATTTCAGAAGCCAGCACAGCAAGCCTTTGGGTAAACCTCTGAAGAGAAAAACTGTATGAATCTGAGACTTCTCTGCCACTCTTCATGTCTCCCTCGCTTTCCCTCGTTCG
Organism: Cacajao melanocephalus; assembly: GCA_963573385.1. Taxonomy (NCBI): domain Eukaryota; kingdom Metazoa; phylum Chordata; class Mammalia; order Primates; family Pitheciidae; genus Cacajao; species Cacajao melanocephalus. Next base: position 14,251 of record CAUYLG010028013.1, read on the forward strand.
TCTCTCTTCTCTCTTTTAGCTGAGACAGGCTGTCTAGACATTGCAGATGTGGACAGATGTTGGGTCTGTAATTTATAACAACGGCCTCCAGAAGGCAATTCCAATTTGTTTCGGTAAGGCTTTGAGTTACAGGCAGAAAGAATATCCTGTAAATACCGTTACTTACATGGTAACTACACCAAGGGTTTACTTAGTGAACAATCACTGAGTACAGCATAATTACGTATCCATGCAGATTACCAGAAAATTTAGTGGCACCGTGCAGGCAATGACCACCAAATTGAGTTTCTGGCTTTAGAAGGGCCTGGAGAGCAAGGAAGTTGACCCACGCTTAACAGAAATTTATGCCTATTTCTTCAAATCATCAATTAGTCTCCATTTTGAGGAGCCTTTCAGTTTTATGTATACACTAGACACCCCCTCACCATCATGCTGAACTTCAACCAGGGTGTATGCTGGTCGTTGCTTTTCACTGGTGGAGTTTGAAACCATGCACTCTCTGCAGGTACTCCTCAAATCCTCAGACAGCCCAGGATCTTGGAAAATTATCTTTCTGTTATAATGGGTCATGCACTGAGCAGCAGGGTTGAGCTGCACTGATGCATCCTCACTCTCTCCTGGTGACCGATGACTAAACAGTTGTCCAGGCCAGCAGTAAAGCTGACTGGCCCACCCAAGATCATGTTAATCCTCTTGAGGACTCTATTCTGATCTGATAATGATAGTGAGAAATAGAAAGGTGAATTTCTACAATAGTGTTCCAAGAAGTTTAGAAGCTTCTCGCTATCATCTGGGGTGGTGTGTGTGGAAGGGGAGCAGGAGGCTGATATTAAGGCCAATACACAGAGAAGTTAAGCCGTCTGATCATGATCAGAGACTGTTGGTAGCAGAGGCCCAATCTGCACTGGGGTTTGCCATCTCTGAGAACTCTGACCAGCTGGTCTCTTTGGGATTAGGGGATCAGAGTTGGCTGGCAGCTGGGGAGCTCAGGCTTCCCTAGATATATAGGGTTGCAACTGAAATAGCCATCAAGGTATCATGTATGTCAGTCTGGGCATGGGGAAAGTGGAGTGGGAATAAAGGGGGTAGGAAAATGTGAAAATCAAATAAACACATCAACAGGGTTGGATTCCAATTTCTAATTCATCACCAACCTCTTCTAGTTTATTCGTTCCATATAATCTTTCTTCACCCTCCTGCCTGTCCAAAGACAATCAAATAAAACTTAATCCTTTTTTTTTTTGAGACGGAGTTTTGCTCTTGTTGCCCAGGTTGGAATGCAGTGGCGTGATCTCGGCTCACTGCAACCTCCCCCGTCCAAAGTCCAAACGATTCTCCTGCCTCAGCCTCCTGAGTAGCTGGGATTATAGGCATCTGCCACCATGCCAGGCTAATTTTTTGTATTTTTAGTGGAGATGGGGTTTCACCATGTTGGCCACTCTGGTCTTCAACTCCTGATCTCAGGTGATACAGTTGCCTCAGCATCCCAAAGTGCTGGGATTACAGGTGTGAGCCACTGCTCCCGGCCAAAACTTAATTTTAATATACCTCTAGGCACAGACCCCTGGGTTTATGCAGATCTTGCAGAAAAAATGTCTTATGCCAGTTTCAAGACAGACACTGTCTGGAGAATCGTGATTCTTCGCAATGGTTGGTCATGTTCTCTCTCTTCTTTCCCCCTTTCCTGAACTTGCTTACTGAATGCTCTGTATGTGTCTGATTTGAATGATATATTGCTTTACCCGAAGAAGCAGGTCTGGTTTGGAATGTCAGTTCCTGCAAGAGCCAAAGAACCTATCACTAGCTAGGAGGATAGGCCATTTGGGCCAAAGGGAAGGAGTTAGGATTATCAAGTATGTATTCGTCTGTTTTCATGCTGCTGATAAAGACATACCTGAGACTGGGAAGACAAAGAGGTTTAATTGGACTTACAGTTCCACATGGCTTGGAAACAAAAGGAAACAAAAGTTTCCATGGCTTGGAAACCTCAGAATCATGGCAGGAAACAAAAGGCACTTCTTACATGGTGGTGGCAAGAGAAAATGAGGAGGCAGAAGCGGAAACCCCTGATAAACCCATCAGATCTCATGAGACTTATTCACTATCACAAGAATAGCACAAGAAAGACTGGCCCCCATGATTCAATTACCTTCCCATGGGTCCCTTCCATAGCACGTGGGAATTCTGGGAGATACAATTCAAGTTCAGATTTGAACGAGGACACAGACAAACCATGTCATTCTGCCCTGACCCCTCCAAATTTCATGTCCTCACATTTCAAAACCAATCGTGACTTCTCAACAGTCCCCCAAAGTCTTAACTCATTTTAACATTAACCCCAAAGTCCACAATCCAAAGTCTCATCTGAGACAAGGCAAGTCCCTTCTGCCTATGAGCCTGTAAAATCGAAAGCAAGCCAGTTACTTCCTAGATATAATAGGGTACAGGTATTGGGTAAATACAGCTATTCCAAATGGGATAATTTGGCCAAAACAAAGGGGTTACAGGGCCCATGCAAGTCTGAATTCCAGCAGAAGAGTCAAAATTTAAGGCTCCAAAACAATCTCCTTTGACTCCAGGTCTCACATCCTGGTCACACTGATGTAAGAGGTGGGTTCCCACGGGCTTGGGCAGCTCTGCCTCATGGCTTTGCAGGGTACAGCCTCCCTTCTGGCTGCTTTCTTGGGCTGGCGTTGAGTGTCTGAGGCTTTTCCAGCAGTGCAAGCTATTGGTGGATACCATTCTGGGGTCTGGAGGACAGAGGCCCTCTTCTCATAGCTCCACTAGGCAGTGCCCCAGTAGGGACTCTGTGTGGGGGCTCCAATCCCACATTTCCCTTCCACACTGCCTTAGCAGAGGTTCTCCATGAGGGCCCTGCCCCTGTAGCAAATTTGCCTGGGCATCCAGGCGTTTCCATACATTTTCTGAAATCTAGGCGGAGGTTCTCAAACTTCAATTCTTGAGTTCTGTATACCCACAGTCTCAATGCCACATGGAAGCTGCCAAGGCTTGGGGTTTCCACCCACTAAAGCCACAGCCTGAGCTGTAGGTTGGCCCTTTGAGCCATGGCTGGAGCAGCTGGGACACAGGGCACTAAGTCTCTAGTCTGTACATAACACGGGGACCCTGGGCCCAGCCCACAAAACCACTTTTTCCTCCTGAGCCTCCTGGCCTGTGATGGGAGGGGCTGCCTTGAATGTCTCTGACATGGCCTAGAGACATTTTTCCCAGGGGGACTAACATTAGGCTCACTACTTATGCAAATGTCTGCAGCAGCTTGAATTTCTTCCCAGAAAATGGGTTTTTCTTTTCTACTGCATCATCAGGCTGCAAATTTTCTGAACTTTTATGCTCCATTTCCCTTTTAAAATGGAATGCTTTTAACAGCACCCAAGTCACCTTTTGAATGCTTTGCTGCTTAGAAATTTCTTCTTTCAGATACCCTAAATCATCTCCCTCAAGTTCAAAGTTCCACATATCTCTAGGGCAGGGGCAAAATGCTGCCAGTCACTTTGCTAAAACATAACAAGAGTCACCTTTGCTCCAGTTCCCAACAAGTTCCACATCTCCACCTGAGACCACGTCAGCCTGGACCTTATTGTTCATATAACTATCAGCATTTTTGTCAAACCCGTTCAAAATCTCTAGGAGTTTCCAAATTTTCCCACATATTCCTGTTTTCTTCTGAGCCCTCCAAACTCTTCCGACCTCTGCCTGATACCCAGTTCCAAAGTCACTTCCACATTTTCGGGTGTCTTTTCAGCAATGCCCCACTCTACTGGTACCAATATACTGTATTAATCTGTTTTCATGCTGCTGATAAAGACATACCTAAGGCTGGGAAGAAGAGGTTTAATTGGACTTACAGTTCCACATGGCTGGGGAGGCCTCATAATCATAGCCTGAGGCAAAAGGCACTTCTTACATGATGGCAGCAAGAGAAAATGAGGAGGAAGCAAAAGTGGAAACCCCTGATAAACCTATCAGATCTCATGAGACTTATTCACTATCATGAGAATAGCATGGGAAAGACTGGCCCCCATGATTCAATTACATCCCCTGGGTCCCTCCCACAACACGTGGGAATTCTGGGAGATGCAATTCAAGTTGAGATTTGAATGGGGACACAGACAAACCGTATCAAAATGTCATGACTGAAACAATACTTCTCTGGTAGGCATTGGCCAGTGTGGCTGGTCTCAGGTCTGGCCTAGAAAAAATGTCGGCTGCAGAAGGATGGGTTTAGGAAACAATTTGTTGTCTGAGAAATTTAAGGTTTTGGATGCAATGTCTACAGAAACCCCTGAGACTGATTTTATAGAGACTTTAAAAAATATGAGTGAGTCCTGCCTTCCAGGGATGTGTGAGATTTTCATCCCACTGAGAGATATGGATGACAATGGCTGGGAGCCATCTCACCACAGGAGACCTTTATAAGCGCACCAAGCCTCACACAGCTCCCTGGCAGAAGTGGCTACGGGTAGTTGTACTTCCAGCCCCACCAGGGCTATGGTAGAAGGAGGTACGCCCTCTGGTCAGGGAGAACAAATGAGCTATAATAATGTTAATAGCTAGCATGAATTGAGAGGTTACTTTGTGCCAGGCATATATTATTTCTTTGATGATACATCTATGCATTAGCATTTTGATAAAGAAAAAGTTAACCACTGCCAGGGAGTAGAACTTTCCTCAAAATAAGAGGAAGTAAATAGCACTGTATCCCACTCTATGGCCCATGAGCATTAGCTGGAAGGTCACATACAGTTACTAGGAGTGGAGAACAGAAGTGAGTAGAAAAGGCAGGTCCAGGAACACTTGTCCATAGACGTCTGTGGGGAGGGAACCTCAGGATGCAGACCGTGGGGTCTGCATACACAGATAGTAGATACCATTGAACTACAGGAGAACTAATGAAAGGATGGGTTTACTAACACGTATGTATACATACATGAACACGTCTCTATGCACAACATGCACACACAACTATGTATCGTCTGGTGAGTAAACATCTCTGAGTTAATGAGAAATGGTCCCATAGCTTTGGCACAAGATACATGGGTTGATTCTACCGATGCAAAAATGATGTTCCGTCTCCCAGACTAGTATCTTGCTCAGACCTTTTGATAAATTAACCCAAGTTTGGGGCATTGAAAGAAGATTGGGCAGGATGGGGAAGGGTTCATCTTATGGGCATCTTCCAGAAGGCTTAAGATCTGGTCTTCTCTAGTCCTAATCTTCCTGCCCTGGCCAGACCTGGTGTCTGAGGTGCCATGTGCAGCTGTGGGAAGGCTGTGGATCCCAGATCAGAGGAATCACAGATCCAGAGCCCAACATCAGGTTATTTTTCTAATACCGACTCTGAGAGTTCAAAACTAATGTTTGGAATAAAGAGTAGAAAGAGACAGGACTTTGGAGCCAGAAAGTCTAGGTTTGAGTCCTGGCCTTTCTGCTTATTAGCTTCTCATTCATTCATTCATTCACTCAATAAATATTTAACAAGCATCTAGTGTAGGCCAGGTGTGTGACCTTTTGGGGGGCAAGCTCTTTAAACTCAGCTTGTTTCCTCATCTCTAAAACAAAAATAATATACCTAGATGTCACAGTTGTTGTGAGAATGATCATGAGTTGAGGTGCTCAGCATATAGTAGATACTCAAAAAATGCTTCTTGCTGTTATTATCACTAGTAAGAGAAATCTAGTTATCGCTCTTCAATAAAGTTTCTTTTATCTGTTGGTATTTTTACCCCACAAGTAACTAAGCTGTGTCTTGGGGAAGTTCAAGGAGAATTCCATATGACGCTGGAGGATCAGCCACATCTTGTAGATGACCGTGCCAGTGGGCAAGGATGTGGCTCTTCTCTGGAGTAAGGCAGCACAGGACAGGTTTAGCTCCATGGCTGTCTCCCTGCCTCCCCTCATGAGCTCCTCATGGGCAGGGACTGTGTCTTCACTTGTTTAGCCCTGCAGCCACAGTGCCTCTGACAGTGTCTGGCACGCAAACGACATTCAGTAGATGTTTGTGGAAAGAAGGAAGGAAGGAAGGAAGGAAGGAAGGAAGGAAGGAAGGAAGGAAGAAAGGGGAGGGAGGTTGGTTCTAGCCTTGTAATGCTTGTGTATGCCCCTAATTTCTTCATTCAACACATTTTTTTTTCATCAGCTGCTTCCATATGGCATCAACAAGTATTTATCTAGCACCTACAATATCCCCAGGTACTGTGGCAGGGCCTGGGGATATAATGGTGAGTGAAATAGGCATGGTTCCTGCCCTCATGGAGTGCAGAGTCCAGTGGGAGAATCCAGGCTATAATCAGAGTCACAAACAGAAGTAAATGATGCCAAGAAAGTGTATAAAAGAAGACAGAGCTACCGAATGTGGGTAGTCACAGAAGGCTTCCCCCAAGACGGAAGGTTTCCGCTGGCATCTGAAGTGGGAGTAGGAGTTAAGATCATGTGGGATGGGGTCTGGTGAGCTGCCGCTGCCACAGGGAATCTTCCAAGGAGAAGGAAAGGTTCGGGCACAGCCCCCATGGCTTCTTAGAACGTGGCACCTTATTCAGACTACAGGAAAAGGTCCATATAGCTGGAGCACAGTTGTGACTTCGAGCATGGGACAAAGAAGCAAGAGAGGTAGAGTCTTAGGGGACACCCTGCAATGGTCTCCCCTAAGAGCAAGGGGACACCATTGCAGGGTTTTAAGGTGAGAGATGGTAGTGATGACATGATCCCTACCTGGCTGAGTTGAGGGAGCAAGAAGGGCCAGAGGGGACAAGGGGCTCATGGAGGGATCAGTCAGGAGAGTACTGAGGTATCCAGGCAACAGATAGCAATGGCCTTGGACTGAGGTGGGGGCAGGGTGCTGATGAGTAGAGAGAAAAGAGTGGAAGAGAAGAACATTTTCGAGTGGCATTGAAAGGGCTTGTGGATGGCCAGTTGGGTCCTGCAATTGCTGAGGGTGGGGGAGTAGCCATGGAGAACTCCTAGGTTTACAAAACTTGCCCCTCGTGTCTGTCTGCTCCTTGTTCACTTTTACAAAAGGCCTTCTTTCTTGTTCACTGGAGAGTTTTGTTCTGATAGGCTTGAGAAGTGGCTGGGTTTCCACTTCCAAAGAATGGAAGAGGCTGTCAGGGGCCCTGCGGTATCTGAAATGCACACAGAGGGTCATTTCCCCAACCAACCCCTGGCCGCTTAGGCACTCACATTCATCCTCCCAAACTCACCCAAACCCGCAGACTTCCAAACGCTCCCTCCAGACCACTTCATCCTACCCTTATTCATCCTCACCTCCCCAGAGCCCTCCGTGCCCCTCCCTTACCCTCTCTCCTCCCGACCCCCCCGCCCAGTCCCTACCTCCCTCTGCCTCCACTTCACCCTATTAAGAAACAACAACCCCACAGAAACCCCTGCCCCCGGCTGCTGCTCCCTGAGCCCCGCCTGCCCTCCCTCCTCCTGCTCTTCTCCCTGACAGATGCCTCAGAGCCCCGGGCCGCAGTTAAGGTGACGAGATGCAGCAATTCTTTATGAACATTTCATTCCTGCTCGCTACACGACGTAAATTAGATGGTGTGTTACATTCGGGCAATAAGAGAGATATGTCACCACAACGCTGGCCCATTGGATGGAGAGGGTAATCCTGCCGTGAATTTCATTACTGCTTTTATATAGACAGAATTAGCTCGGTGACAGCGAGCCTGATTGTCTTTCACTAGGGGTTTGGCGAAGAGCTGAAAGGATTTCACCCTGATGTGCACACTACTGAGTGACCCCGCTCACCAGCGGCTCCGCTGATTGCTTTGCACCTTGCAGACGCGCAATTGGCTCAGCCTCTCTGCCCGCCTCGCCTCCCTCCCTGGTCCCCAGCCCTCCCTGCCTGGCTTTTTCTTGAAGCAAGAAGAAAGGAGACCTAATGGAGTCACAAGGTCACGAAGGGAAATGGGGTGGGGTGAGGGGCAAGGTAGCAGAGTGAAAAAATACCACCCAAAACAATCCTTTCTGATAGGGGTCTCTGGGACAGAGGCTGTGGCCACTCACTCTTTTGCCCTAGAAAAGGGCAAGAAGGACCGTGTGTCCCTGTGGGCAGGGGCTGGTCTCTTCCCGTGAGTCTCCCTGCAGAGACTCCAGAGCCGTCATGTTTCTGTCCCTTTGCCTCTTGCATGTCTGGGTCCTTTCCTCGTGACAGCTCAGGCGTCCTTTCTCACCTCCTAGTCAGCAAGAGTTGAGAATAAAAAAGAACAGGAATGGTGGTCACTCCTAGCCTGTGCTGTGGACCCAGTGGTTCCAGTGTGAAGGCAGCGGAGACAGGTGGATTCCCTTCACTCCACTCCCCAAACACATCTGATGGTGGCACCGCCTCCACCCCAGCCCCAGCCCCATCTCACACACACACACACACACACACACACACACAGAGCACCCAGTCTTTAGTTACCTTCCAAATCCTTTTTTTTTTTTTTTTGAGAGGGAGTCTTGCTCTGTCACTCAGCCTGGTGACAACCTCCACCTCCCGAGTTCAAACGATTCTCCTGCCTCAGTCTCCTGAGTAGCTGGAATTTTTGTATTTTTAGTAGAGATAGGGTTTCGCCATGTTGGCCAGGCTGGTTTCGAACTCCTGACCTCATGATCTGCCCACCTCAGCGTCCCGAAGTGCTAGAATTACAGGCATGAGCCACTACGCCTGGCCCCAAATCCTTAATAGACCCAGATAGCCTGGCCCCAGCAGCCTGAAAACAAGCCCAGACATGGGCCTCTCTTCCCCAGGTCAGTTTCTGTGGGGGTGGCTGGTCCTGAGGGGGCCAGGCCCCTCCTGTTCCTTGGCCTCTGCCTCACTGTCTCTCGCCTTCTGTCACCTTGTCCACTCCCTCCCTCTCCTCTGTTGACCCCTCAGCAAATGCCTCCTGCCAAGCCTTCTGGAGACAGTCTGGGGCTGGCCAGAGAAGCTGACCATTGCTGGGCCCCTGCTGAAAGCTCTGGCCCTTTTTAGTAGCCAACAAGGAGGCCCTCTGAGCCTCCATTTCTTGGGGCTTAGGGGCCAAGTATGGAGCAGACAGCATAATATCCGCAAAGGCTCTTGTCTTTTGGTCAATCCAACATCTGTCAGGAAAGCTTCTCCTGTGGCCTGGAGCAGCCAGCACTGTGGCCTCTGCGATGGGAAGGATTAAGGTCATAGTCTCCACTTTGCAGGGGGATAGGAGGCTCCCTGGACCTCTGCAAAGCTCAGCAGGCCCTCTGGAGGCCTGGCACAGGGTCTCTGCACTCTGACTCTTCTGCCTGGGGGAAATTACACTGAGTTCCTCCTCTCAGCCCCAACTCAGGGCACCCTCAGCTCCAATGCCTGTCCTGCATGGAGCTCAGGGAGAGGGTGTTTCCTCAGTGGTTGACTCCTGTGGTTATACTGGAGGAGTTTACACTGAAAGCCCTCCCCCCGTTTTTTTTTTTTTTTTTTTTAGATTGAGTTAGGCTCTTTTGCCCAGTCTGGAGTGCAATGGCATGATCTTGGCTCACTGAAACCTCTGCCTCCCAGGCTCAAGCAATTCTCCTGCCTCAGCCTCCTGAGTAGCTGGAATTATAGCCATCAGCCATCATGCTTGGCTAATTTTGCATTTTTAGTAGAGATGGGGTTTCTCTGTGTTGGTCAGGCTAGTCTCAAACTCTCGACCTCAGGTAATCCACCTGCCTTGGCCTCCCAAAGTGCTGGGATTACAAGCATGAGCTACCGCGCCTGGCCTGAAAGCCCCTCTTAACGCTACAGCCGCACTGTAACCTTGCCCGTATGATAGCTGTATAATATGGCAGGTCATTGTCTCTCTCTGAGCTTCTTCCTCACCTCCACAGTCAGAGTGGTAATTGCTAGAGGGGGTGCCATGGTGCCATGCCGCATTCCCCTTCCATACTGAAGGAGGCCCCCTCAGCTGCCACCCTGGCCCGTCAGCCTTCCTAGGATTTGCCTCTGCTGGAGTGCTGCCCCACCTAAGATCATGCCCCTTTTCCAGGGCTGCCTGCATCCAGTGACCGGTCACCATGGTTGTGTGAAGGCCCAGCTCAGGACAGTTCTGAAGGGCCATCCAGCTTCAGAGCCCGCTGCGGTCAGACTGCGGCACAGCCCCACTTCTCCGTTGCCCAGTCCTGCACTTCTAGCACTTTCGCAGAGCACTCTCCAAGGAATCTCCTGCACAGTACCTGCCATCTCCAAGTCTGCTTCCAGAACCACACCTGGGGACAATTCCTGCCCTATTTATCAACAGGGCTACCACAAGGATGAAGGTATTTGGTAAAGTATAGAACCATGAAAAATACAGCTGCTGCTATTTATCATCGTTGGCGTCATCATCTTCACAGCAAGGCCTACCCAGCTAGTGTGAGACAGGCTTGTCATAGTTTGGCCAGGAAGTTCAACAAGTGAGTGTCCCGTATTCTCATTTTACCCTAAGGACAAGGTCCTTTGCATTCTGCTTTTTCTCTTCTGATTAGAATGACCTTCCCAAATTGGCCAGACTTGTCCCTTGGGAAGCCTGACATGATCTCAAGGATCTAGGGGTTCCAATCCCTGCAGTTTTGTTATCCACATCTCATTCTCTGCTCCAAGAAAGAATCTGTGAGCTGCCACCCATCGGATTGTCTCTGCTACCCTCTCTGAATGCATTCCTTGTTGGCTTCCTACTGTTATTCAAAGTGTATACTTTCCTCTCATAAACCAAAACATACATCCTTTCCAGCGGGCAGACAGAAAGGTCTGAAGCGAGGCCTGAGAGCAGCATCCCCTCCCCTTTGAGCCAAGACTTCCTTCTGGGCCTTGTTTACAGGTCCCCCAAATAAAGAAAGCCTAAGATCTCTCCCTCCTAGGGGATAGGGAGGAGCATGGGCAGTGGTCCCCGACTACTGTTACCCTTCTAGTATGCCTGCACTGTCTCACTACTGGACCTATAGGCTTGTCAGCATTTTGGAACAGGGTGGCAGGGAGGGGCACTGCCAGGTGAATCAGATCTCCAACACAGTCCGTATTCCTGGGCCCTGACCCAGAAGTGTACTCTCAGGAGGGCAATGCCCTACGTCTTTTCCTCTTTCAGAAGCGTTCCCTTCAAGGCTGCAGAGATTGAGCTGGGAGCCAGGGACATGGCGGGTGGCGGTTTCTCCACCCACCCCCTATCCGTGCCTGACGTCACAGCCCTCACTTTCTGACTCTAATTGGTTGCCTTGGAAACAAGTTCCTTAAAGTACATGATGACTTGAGGTGGTGGGAGGGAGAGCCAGCTCTGCCATCAAGAGCTTCAGATTCTTTGTCATTCATTCAGCTAGTACTTTTAAGCCTCTGCTATGTTGCAGACTCTGTGCCAGGCACTAGGGATACACCCGGGAGCTGGCAGGGCCCTGTTCCTACAGAGCTCACAATTAAATTGGATTACAGGTGACTAAGCATCTCTGAATTTTCTTTTTTCATTCCGGTTCTCCAAATGTTGAGAGCTCTCTGGTTGTTGGTAGGGTCAGCGCAACTTGCACATTATCCCTTCTACTCATGGGCTTTATAAGAGTTGAGAACCTTGATCTTGTGAATGCACATCCTTGCCTCACAATAAACCCCAAGATTTGGGCTCTTCAAGCTCCCTTGCCACTTCTTTGGTTCTCCTTCCTTCCATCCTTCTCTTTCTTTCTTTCTTTCTTTCTTTTTTTTTCTTTCTTTCTCTTTCTCTCTCTCTCTCTCTCTCGCTCTCTCTCTCGCTTGCTCTCTCTCTTGCTTGCTCTTACTCTCTCTCTCTCTTTCTTTCTTTCTTTCTCACACAGAGTCTTCTCACTCTGCCCAAACTGGACTGCAGTGACAGATCTCAGCTCACCACAACCTCCGCCTCCCAGGCTCAAGTGATTCTCCTGCCTCAGCCTCCCAAGTAGCTGGGATTACAGGTGTACACCATTACCGCCTGGCTAATTTTTGTATTTTCAGTAGAAACGGGGTTTCACCATGTTGGCCAGGCTGGTTTTGAACTCCTAACCTCAAATGATCCACCTGCCTCAGCCTCCCAAAGTGCTGGGATTATAGGCATGAGCCACTCCGCCCAGCCCCTGTTGGTTCCTAAGTCAAAATTACAGGAAACAGCTCCCAGCGCCAGCCTTCGAAGGGTGCTAGATCCTTTCCTTCCCTTTCAAAGCCAAGGAGCAGAAGAATGGATGGAACTTGAGAATAAGAGAAGAAAGGTGTCCCTGCTGTGTGTCCACCGGAGTTCATGGATGGGCAAGATACACAGCCACACTTCCACGCACCTGTGTCCTGCCATCACACGTGCAGCTTGTTGGCTGGTGCCAGTATCTGTGACTTCTCTCAAATTGCCCAGTGCAGGGGTGTGAACGTGTGTGTGATTCGACTTATGAGCATGAGTGAGCCTGTGGTCAGGGGCAGGGGAATTTAGGGGGATGTCTCTATGTGTGTTTTTTCCAAATGCTTGGCTTTTTTCAAAATGGCTTAGAGCACTACTGTCATTTATGGGGTTTAAAATGTCAGAACAGGGCCCGCGGGGAGGCAGGGGAGATTAAACTGCAAAGAGTGAAGGTTATAGATGACGTTTTTGATAGGCTGACAGGCAGACTCAAATGATGCTGCACTTTAACAATCATTTAAACACACACACAACACACACACAACACACACACACACACACACACACACACACCAGATCATCTTTCCATATTTTAATGGCATATTCTGAAGGCTAAAAACATAAAAGGGCTGGATGCAGTGGCTCACTCCTGTACTCCCAGCACTTTGGGAGGCCGAGGTAGGTGGATCACCTGAGGTCAGGAGTTTGAGACCAGCCTGGCCAACATGGTGAAACCTTATCTCTACAGAAAAATGCAAAAATTAGCTGCATGTGGTGATGCTTGCCTGTAATCCCAGCTACTTGGGAGGCTGAGGCAGGAGAATCATTTGAACTCAGGAGGCAGAGGTTGCATTGAGCTGAGATCAGTCACTGCCAGGCTGGTTTTTTTTTTTTTTTTTTTGAGACTTTGTCTCAAAAAACAAACAAACAAACAAACAAAACAAAAAACAAACATAAAAGACCATGACTAGGAAACCACAGTTCTGCTTTCCAAAATCTAAACAGCAGCTCTCCGTGTGAGGGGGGGGTGTGTGTGTGTGTGCTCACTCAAGCGCAGCTACCTGTGCAAATGAACACATGTGCTCATTTGTCCTTTGTCTGTGAGTTAATTCCACCTTCCTTTTACATAGTACCCTACATAATGACCAAAATGTATCATATCCAAGTCTACCTCAGCATCATAACGATCTGTTTAAGGTAGGTATGGTGGAGACTGCTATCCCCATTTTACAGAAACAAGTAAGTGAGGCTCAAAGATGTCTGATGGGTTGCCCAAGACCACCCAGCTAGGAAGTGACAAAGCTGGAGTCTGGAACAGGGGTCTTTTTATATTTATTCAGAGCTCTTTTCTCCAGCCTGTTATTCTCAGCTCTGGCTACACATTGGAATCAGCTGGAGAACTTTTAAAAACCATCAGTGCCTGGGCTCCACTCTCAGAGATTCTGATCCAATTGTTTTGGAGGTGGCACTTTGGGTATATTTTTGACACTCCCCTCTCCTTAATTCAAACAGCTAGGCTGGTTGAGAACCACTGCTCCAGGGCCTGGAGGCCACACTCACATCACCTCTACTGTGAATGTGGGTTCCCGTCTCTTTCCTCCTCAAAGTCTCCCCGCATCTCTTCCCAGGAGACTTGCTTCCCAGAAGGATCAGGTCCTTTTTCCTTCTGCACCCCCCTCCCAACTCTCCACCCCTCCTAGACTCTAGAGACTTCAAAGGGTGCTTGCTCACTCAGGCTGATGAATGCAGGCTCACTTACGGCCACCTCCTAACAGTGGACTTTGTTGTCCCTCCAAGAGTAGGGGAGGAGAACCAGCTCCACTTAGCCCAGTCACCGGGAAAAGCCTAGGCAGGTGAAGGAAGTTGCCTTAGGGGGCCTAGACTGAGAGGAAATAAGGAAGGAAGGAAGGAAGGAAGAGAGAGAGAGAGAGAGAGAAAGAAAGAAAGAAGGAAGGAAGGAAAGAAAGAAAGAAGGAAAAAAGAAAGAAGGAAAGAAAGAAGAAAAGAGGAGAAGAAAAGAAAGAAAAGGAGATCTGGGCGGAAGGAAGGAAGGAAGGAGGGAGGAAGGAAAGAAAGAAGGAAAGAAAAGGAGAAGAGAGCTGGGCCCTTGGAAGGCTCCACTGACCACCTAACTGCTAAGTCATGAAAGGTGCTCATCTCACTTGGCCCTCTGCAAGAGAGGTGGTGTAGCACACGTGTGGTAGTAGGCCGCCTGGGCTTGAATCCTGGTTTCTGCTTACTAGTTGTGTGAGTTAGGGCAAGTATTTAGCATCCCTGTGCCTCAGTTGTATTATGTTCAAAATGGCAATGATAATAATACCTGCCTCATAGGGTCTCAGGAAGACTCAGTGAATTCATGTAAAGCCAAGGTAAGTACTGGGTAGGTGTTCACTGCTATTATTCTGCATCATTTGATGCTTTTGAACTCTCCTCTCTCTACTCCACAACACCCCTCTTTCCTGTTTCTCTTCCTGTCTTCCTGAACATTCCTTCTTAGTTTTCTTTGCTAGCCTGGGTCCTCTGCCCTCCCTCAAAGTCCTTTTTTTTTTTTTTTTTTTTTAGATAGGGTCTTGCTGTGTTGCCCAGGCTGGAGTGCAGTGGTGAGATCTTGGCTTACTGCAACCTCGGCCTCCCAGGTTGAAGCGACTGTCACATCTCAGCCCCCCAGTAGCTGGAATTACAGGCATGCGCCACCATGCCTGGCTAATTTTTTTTTTTTTTTTTTGTATTTTTGGTAGAGATGGGGTTTCACCATGTTGCCAAGGCTGGTCTTGAACTCCTGGGCTCAAGTGATCTGTCTGCCTTGGCCTCCCAAAGTGTTAGGATTACAGGCATGAGCCACTACACTCAGCTTCCCTCCAAGTCTTTGATTCTCAACCCCAGTGCTATGTTAGAATCACCTGAGGGACTTCTACAGCTCACTCCCAGAGATTCAAATTTAGATGGCCTGGGGAGGGTCCCAGACACCAGTGTTTTTCAAACTCCCCATTTCATCCAAATTGCTACCAAGGTTGAGAATCAATCCTTTAAACGTGGACATTCCCTAAGACTTGACTCTTGGGCCTCTTCAAACTTGCCTTTCCCAAGTAAACAACCTCCTTCTCATGGCTTTAATTACCATCTATATGCCAGTAACCCTCAAATCCACATACCCTGACAAAACTCTTTTTTTGTTTTGTTTTGTTTTGAGACAGAGTCTCACTCTGTCACACAGGCTGGAGTGCAGGGGTGTGAACTTGGCTCACTGCAACCTTCACCTCCTGGGTTCAAGTGATTCTCCTATCTCAGCCTCCCCAGAGGCTGGAACTACAGGCATGCACCACCACACTTGGCTTATTTTTTTTGTGTTTTTAATAGAAACAGAGTTTCACTATGTTGGCCAGGCTGGTCTCAAACTCCTGAACTCAAGTAATCCACCTGCCTCGGCCTCCCAAAGTGCTGGGATTACAGGCTTGAGCACCGGCACCCAGCCCAAAACTTTTCTTTTGAATGCCACCCATGTATTTCCAACTCCCTACCAGACTGCAGAAGTATGGAGGTGAAGTTGTTCTTCAGTTCTCTTAACCTCCTGGATATCTTTATTGAGACATGCCCCAGACTCCCAAAGTACGTGTCTCAATCAGATCTTGGTATTTTTGCACTCTCCTCAAATCTATTCTACCTCTTCTCTTCTCCATCTCTGTCATCATCCCACCATTTACCCAAGGAAAGAACATGGTGGCCATCTAGGAATCTTCCCCTCAGTCACCTCCCACATCCAATCAAGCACAGAATCCTGTCCATTCTCTCAGAAGGCCCTGTCTAGACTGTGACTCCTCGGCATCCTCACCACCACTGCCACAACTCGGGTCCTCCATGTCTCTTGTCTGCACAGTTGTAAGAATCTCCTCCCTGGGCCAGGCGTGGTGGCGCACACCTGTAATCCCAGCACTCTGGGAGGCTGACGGGGGTGGATCACCTGAGGTCAAGAGTTTAAGACCAGCCTGGCCAACATGGCAAAATCCCATCTCTCCTAAAAATACAAAATTAGCCAGGCGTGGTGGTGCACACCTGTAATCCCAGCTACTCAGGAGGCTGAGGCAGGAAAATCGCTTGAACCCAGGAGGCAGAGGTTGCAGTGAGCCAAGATCGCACCATTGTGTTCCAGCCTGGGTGACAGAGCATGACTCTGTCTCAAAAAAAAAAAAAAAGACCTCCTCCCTGGTCTCCCAGTCTCCAGTGTTTCTGGTTGCACGCTTCCCCCATTCTCTGTATCGTCCTCAGAGCTATTTTTCTGAAATGCAAATTACTCCACGTGAAAGCCCTTCAGTGGCCCCCGGCCCACAGGGTAAGAGCCTGACTCCTTGGCAGAGCCCTTTATTATCTGTCTCCTTCTGCTGGCCTCGCTCCCAAAGTGCCCCCCCATGCCCTCCTCTGTAGGAGGGTTCTCCAGATGTTCAGACTGTTCCACACCTCAAGGCTTTTGCACGTGCGATTCCCCCTGCTTGAATGCCTTTCCTTCTCTGTGCGCTTCCATTTTGCCCATATATATGTTAGCTGGAGCGCCATCTCCTCTATGAAGAGATGGCTCTTCAAACTGAACTGACGACTCTTTTTCTGCCCGGCTACACCCTGCGGTTATCTCTATATGTGTCTCTCACTCTGTGCTTCATTTCCCTGTTCTCATGCCTGTCCGCCCACACTGGGCAATGATTACCTGGAAGGCATGGACCCTGTCCGTGAGCAGGGGAGGGAGACGCAGGGAGGAGACCAGACTCCATATTCTGTCATGACTTTATAGATGATTCAGTTCCCTTAGCTACAGCACTTGGTTAACAATGTGTTGGTTGGCCAGGCGCAATGGCTCACGCCTATAATCCCAGCACTTTGCGGGGCCAAGGCGGATGGGTCACCTGAGGTCAGGAGTTTGAGACCAGCCTGGCCAACATGGTAAAAGCCCATATCTACTAAAATACAAAAATTAGCTGGGTGTGGTGTCGCAAACCTGTAGTCCCAGCTACTGGGGAAGCTGAGGCAGGAGAATCACTTGAACCTGGGAGGTGGAGGCTGCAGTGAGCTGAGATCATGCCACTACCCTCCAGCCTTCGTGACAGAGCGAGAATTTGTCTAAAAAAAAAAAAAAAAAAAGAATGTGTTCGCTTATGGCTCTGGATTTTGAGGTGAGTAGAGTCTTCTTTTCCCTCTTTCACAAGAGATCAGGTTGGAATGCCTCCCAAGGAGCCTTCAGAGAGAAACCAAGAGAAACTAAAAGCAAGCAAGAAAACCAACCCCCAAACACTTAGAGCTACAGAAATGGACAGAATGAGAATGTCTGATTCTAATTTGTCCCCTGCTGCCTAAGAGAGCACATTCAAGAGTCACTTTCTCTCCCCACCCTCACCCAGGAAAGGCTCCAACTTCAGAAAGGGGGGCAACTGAAAAGGTGCAGTTCTTACAGTCAGGGAAATTGATGCAAGTCCTCATCTTCCATAGGAATGAAAGGACAAGGCCATTAACGGACACTTGCCTTAGGAAAAGTCAGGGGCCCAGACAAGAACCCTCAGAGAGAGTGTGGTCTCCAGGACAGCTAGGGCACTGCTGGCCTTACTCATGGCTGGATCCTCAGTGATGGACCCTTACTTGGGAATATCTGAGAGCTCTTGTCACATATCAACACTGTGCCAAGCGCTAGAGGAGCCTGAGTAACCCTCACAACAACCCTGTGAAGTAGGAACTATTATTATTCCAGTCTCAGAGAGACTGTGACTTTTCCAAGGCCACAAAGCTAATCAGTGCTAAGCCAGGATTCGAACTCAGATCATCTGTCTCCAAACCCCAGGCTCCTAACCTCCATGGTGCCCTGTGTCACACACATAGCAGGTGATTATTCAATAACTGCCGAGAGTACTAATAATTGCTAACATGTACTGAACATTTAACAATGTGCCGAACACTGTGTTACGCACTTGACATACATTACTTTATTCAGTAGGCATGTTACTATGCCCATTTTACAGATGAGGACACTGAGGTTTAAAGAAGTTAAGAGCACTGCCTATGATCCCAATGCTAGTTTAAAAGAACTGGCATATAAACCCAGGGGGATGGATACAGAGGCGCAGAAAACTCCCCGGCCAGCACCGCTACCAACCTGGAGAATGTCAATGACGGAAAGAGAAGCCCTTTCTAGGAGCTCCGACAAAGTGGCTGACACCTTGAAAAACGATCTGTGGGCCTTTGTCACATGTCCTGGCAAAGGCAGCTCCAGCCTGAACTGCTGTCAGGCTCAGGACCCAGCCGTACTCAGAAGTGACCCTAGGAGGCTGGACCAGTTTCTCTTCTGGAGGCATCTACAGAGCACCCTCTCACCAGCTGTATCTACTCACAATCATCTGGCATTTGGAATCTGATTGAGTTTGGGCCCCTCAATACCCAGAAAATCAGAGCCTCTAGGACCTGCCCCTAAGCAGGAATTTTTCAGATCTCCCTTCTGGGTCCTTTGGTCCCTAAGCCTCTGGCTTTGGCATTCTTGGTAGGAATCCTTGCAGAGAGCCATCCTGGTACCTAAGGAAAGAGGGCGAGAGGAGGGAAGGAGCAGAGTCCCCTCCCTGCTCTGCACCCTCCCAGAAAGCCTAGCTGGCCACCCCACCCCCAGCCCGCAGTTTCTCACCTTCAGGCAAAGGCAGGTGATGGCAGAGCTGGGGAGCAGAACTTAACTGAGCCATGGGGCACAGCAAATCCTTGCCATTAATATTTAGGGAATGTGAGTCCCAGAGGATGACGGGGAGAAAGAGGCAGTGGGAGAGGAAGGTGGAGGTGCTCAGAGGCGGAGATCATCAGGAGGAGTTGCAGAGAGAGACAGAAGAGGAGGGTGTGAAGGAGGAAAAGAAAGGAGACTGAGGTGGCTGGGAGAGAGGCAGAGAAAGAGGGGAGGGAAGAGAGACA
This sequence comes from Cacajao melanocephalus, assembly GCA_963573385.1. Taxonomy (NCBI): domain Eukaryota; kingdom Metazoa; phylum Chordata; class Mammalia; order Primates; family Pitheciidae; genus Cacajao; species Cacajao melanocephalus. The sequence goes on from CAUYLG010028013.1 coordinate 33,255, forward strand.
GAAAGAGCCAGTTGCTTTATTCATGGCTGGTGATATTATAGACTGAGTGAAAATCACATTATCGTAATGGGAAAGTTAGAGTTGCTGAGATGATGCCCTGAAGCCTCTGCGCTGATTGGGGTGTGATTGCTATCTGTATTTATATGTAGAAAGCAAAGTTCACTGCCAGTTCAAGATGGTGGCGGCTGCTTTATGCAACATAATTCTTCAGTAGGGAGACGCCCCGAGCAAGCTGAGCACACCGGGCCGGGAGTGGGAACGGGAGGCGATGGAGCAGGTGATGGAGCCTGGGGTGGAGCCGAGCGGGGCTCAGCAACGGAGGACAGAGGCCAGGAACCAGAGATAGAGCCGGGGCAGCGCCCGGGCCGAGTCCAGCCCGAGGCCTGACGGGAGCAGGGCAGCGGGAAACTTGAGAACTTGGGCATTTAGGGGTCAGGAGCCCCTCCCACCATCTGTCCCCTCTCTGGCCCGCCCGGAGTTAGACTCCCCGGAGGGGAAAAGAGGAGGAGCTGGAGCCCTAAAGGCAGGGCTGGGCTAGACCTTCCTAATTTTACAGTTAGAAAACTTTCCAGATTTTACAATTGACCCCACCCTCACCCGCACTGTGTAATTCAGTGCTAACTCGTACAATGAATGTGAGGAAGGTTTCATTCTTTCTTTCCCATGCGGACTGCTTGACGCTTTTTTTTTTTTTTGACATGTCAAATGTCTTGATTTTTGTTTTGTCTTGTTTTGTTTTTGAGATGGAGTTTCGCTCTTTCTTCCCAGGCTGGAATGCAACCGCACGATCTCGGCTAACTGCAACCTCTGCCTCCTGGGTTCAAATGATTCTCCTGCCTCAGCCTCCCGAGTAGCTGGGATCATCCACTTGCACTATCATGCCTGGCTAATTTTGTACTTTTAGTAGAGACAGGGTTTCAACATGTTGACCAGGCTGGTCTCGAACTCCTGACCTGAGGTTATCTGCCGGACTCTGCCTCCCAAAGTGCTGGGATTACAGGCATGAGCCAATGCGTCCCACCAAATGTCTTGATTTTTTTCTTTAATTTTTCATTTCTTTTTCAGAGATCCCTGCTGTGCTGGTGCACCACTTGTGGTTTGCTTGATCTGCTCAGCAGCCCAGTACTGGGATGAAAAATCTCTTTTGATTGGTAAATGGGTGTGATCTCTGATATCCCCAGCCCAGAACCCGGGAGGCTGGACAGGGCACCCCAGACTTCAAGCCCTGCCTTTCCTAGCAACATTCAGGAAGGGAGAAAAGGGCTGTTAGGGCAGCCTGCAGAATCTAATTGAGCTCAGATCATCCCTTACTTGAGGCCTGTTCCTCTCAGGACTCTTAGGAAACCGGAGCAGAGCTGGGACAGGCTGTCACCACACTTCCCGCCAAGAAGTGCCAGATAAAATACAGAGCACCTGATTAAATTTGAATTTCAGACAAACAACAAATTTTTAGTATAAGTATATTCCATGCACTATTTGGGATGTATTTATACTTAACTATTTGTTGTTTGTCTGAAATTCAAATTTAATAGGGCATCCTGTGTTTGCATTTGCTAAGTCTGGTAACCCTACCCTACCCCCACCTTGCCCATTTACCTCAAGTTTTGTATTGATTGAGGAAGGCAGTGCCCTTGAGTGGAAACATCCAGATTCCCCAGTTAATAGCTGTGTGGTTTTGGACTGGTTTTTAAGCTCTTAGAGCTTCAATCTCCTTATCTGAGCAATAGGAGATAATAATACCTCACCGATGGTTATAAACATTTAATGAAATAAAGTAAGTAAAAGGCTCAGTTCAATGGCACAAAATAAATGCCAAAAAAAAAAAACCCAAAAAACAAAAATCAAAGAAACAAACCCAAAACCCAAAATCTGACACTCAGTAAACAGCAGCTATAAAAGATTAGCTCCTGGCTGGGCGCGGTGGCTCACTCCTGTAATCCCAGCACTTTGAGAGGCCAAGGTGAGAGGATCATGAGGTCAGGAGATTGAGACCATCCTGTGAAACCCTGTTTCTACTAACACACACACACACACACACACACACACACACACACACAAATTAGCCAGGTGTGGTGGTGCACACCTGTAGTCCCAGCTACTCAGGAGGCTGAGGCAGGGGAATCGCTTGAACCTGGGAGGTTAGAGGTTGCAGTGGTCTGAGATCGCGCCACTGCACTCCAGCCTGGCGACAGAGTGAGATTCTGTCTAAAAAAAAAAAAAATCAGCTCTCTTACAAAAGTCACCCTTTCTTTCATTCCCATCACCATCCTAAGCTTAGAATCCAAATAAAAGGCTTATATCAGGATTCCTGCCTTAGAAGCTGCTGCCTATGTGGGGTCATCTCAGGGATAAGTATGATCTAAGTATGGGTCCCCCATGGTGGAGTCTGACTCTATAAGCTCCACTGAGAGTTCTGGAAAGCTGATTGCAAGGATGAAGCAGGCACTAAGAACCAGCCTGTCGCTAGCCTCAAACCAAGCCCCACACGTTTCCAGCTACTCTTCCAAGCTTCCAAAACAAAATGGAATCGATCCTCCTTTGGGCCCCTAAACTTCCCTTTCTCCCAGGGAGACGGAGGATGGGGCAGGGTGGTGATATGATGCCGGGCAGGAAGGAGGGCTCTGCCTATCTGAGAGGCCACACAATGGACTGTCTGAGCAAGCAGTCTACCCAATGGCCAGCCCATCAGCGTGTCAGGCCAAATCCCTTTCCATCCTCTGGCAGGGGCCCATGTCCAGTACATAGCAGTTGGAAACTAGTGTGTGCTTCAGGGTCTCTGTGCTTGTTCTCCTTCTAGCTCTTACATCTCAGCCTCAGCTCAGAACCCACTTGATGAAGGCAAGAGGCAGTGTGTAAAATAGGGGTTTTGGAGTCCCAAAGAGGCAACCTGGAGTCTGGAGTCTATTATCACCTGTAGTCTCTGGGTCCCCTCTCTCATAGAAGGTTGGGACTTGTTTGCTTCCCTTCTACAGATGTTTTTGATTCAGAAGAAAAAAAAGTAGCTTCCAGTACCCTTCAGTCCCAGAGAAGCTGGTGGTTGGACCCCAGCCATTATCTCTGAGGGAAGCTAATGATTCAAAAGCTAACTGACGGGCAAATAGGGATCTATCTCCTTTAAGAGCTCACAGAGGCTGCCGGGCACGGTGGCTCACACCTGTAATCTCGGCACTTTGGGAGGCCGAGGCAGGCAGGTCATCTGGGGTCAGGAGTTCGAGACCAGCCTGGCCGACATGGAGAAACCCTGTTTTTATTAAAATACAAAGAATTGGCCAGGTGTAGTGGCACATGCCTGTAGTCCCAGCTACTCTGGAGGCAGGGGAATCACTTGAATCTGGGAGATGGAGGTTACAGTGAGCTGAGACCACACCACTGCACTCCAGCCTGGCGACAAAGCAAGACTCCATCTCAAAAATAAATAAATAAAAAAGATCACAGAGTCAAGTCTTTAGTGCTAGGCAGATTACATAAGTGAAGGAAGTAGTGAAATGCAACAGAGAGTGGCAGGGTCTGTGGCTGCACCTGAGAAGCACATGTTTTCCTAAAGGTATTCAATTTCCTGTTTGTTTTAAACAGTGTGCTCATCACACCAAACACCCAGGTGCTCTATGGGCAACGCCCTAGTTTTTTGTTCTTTCTATTGACACAGGTATCCTCAGCCACATGGTCACAAAGCATTGTCACAGAGTAAAGAGATACCACACATGCAGATACGCTGACCCATGAGGATATACAGAGCCATCTGCAAGTATACCAATACCGTGCCCCAAAGGAGCAGAGCATCTGTAAGGAAAGTACAGGGACACTCACAGGAGAGTGGCCCATCTTCCTGTCCACCTCTTGCCAACCTCCCACCTCTTGCCTCCTCTTCCTTGTTTGCTCACTGGCACCCAACCCTGCTACTCACACCATCTCATCCCCTCGCCTCTCTCTCTGGGAATGGAACTCTCCCTTGCCCCCTGGTGATGTACCGTTCCTGGAGGTCCTGCAATACCAGGTTGATGCATAGGAGTGGATGGAGCAAGCTCCTTTTCCATCCCCCTGCTCCAGAAACCCATATTGTCCTCAGATAGAGGATGTATCAGATGTTAAGCTGGTAAAAACATACTACATTTGATCCTAGCCAACAGACCGAGAGGTGATAGGAGTGGAACTCTATAGAACCCAAAGGGTGTGAGTGGAAATGGTGGGGTGGGGGTGCTCTGCACAGCTGACCCCTGTAGTAGCACTATCACACATGCATCTGGGGACCTTAGGGCATACCCTCCTGCTTTTTTGTCCTCACAACAAGCCTGTATGGGGCTTCTGGGGAAAATTGATTCACCTTTCACTCTGGAGCTCTGGAGTGGGCCTTAGCTCCTCTACTTAGTCACCAGCTAAAAATTCAGGAATTCTACAAAAGCTCCTAAAATCTCAGGGTCCTAGAAAAGGTCACTGAAAGTTCATCTCTGCCATTCTCCTGCTTTCGGGCAAGGGTGATCCTCTTCGTGGAAACAAGTGGCACGGAGAATCTACACACTCCCTTGGCCCTACTTAGCCTTGATATCAGGAAGTTGAACTCTAGTCCCAGTGATTTAATCCGTGTTTGTTAATCACTCCACCAGGATATGTGAAGCTCCTCTCCCAAGGAATACCTAGACATCCCCAAGACCTCCTGGGTTCCTCGTGGGGGGACCATGCCCTACAGCAGAAGCCTCAAGTACTTAGGCCATTGACCCCAGAAGGATCCCAAAAGGGGATGTAGAGTCTGGGGCTTTTCCATGCTCTTTCTGGTACATTTCCTCTTTGGCCATCAGTGCTAGAACCTAAGCAACCTCTTCCTAGGCTTAGTCATTTCAGCAAAACAGAAGTAGTTCAACCAATTGCAATAAACAAAAGAAAATAAATTTAAATCCAAGACTCTTGCAAAGATCCTAATAACTGACTTCTGAATGATTCACTGGAGTTTTCTGTGCTCCTGTCCCTTTCCTTTTCATAATTATAAATACTGTTGATCCTCCCAGCATCTTATCGAAGCTGGGATGTCACCACGTTAGAGAATGAGTACCCAATCACATGGGGGTGGGTCAGGAGGCAGTAGAGGGCCCATCAAATAAGGGTTGTCATCGTAGAGGTGAGGAGAAAGTCCAAACACCTCTGTCTTGTCTTGGAGACATGAGGCTTTGAGGATAAAAGTGAGCTGCCTCCAAGGACAGGAGGTTTGTCTGGCAGCTCATTTATTCAGATTCCTCTGAGGTTCCTATTTTAAGTCCCATTTGGCCTGTGTCAGTGCAGCTATATTGGGGGACTGTGCATGTGTCCCTGATTCCTGGAGTGATCCAGCACTCTTCAAGAGGAATTGAGGTTTGACGAAGAATATACTGCTGCGGTAGAGGAGGGATGAGGCACCAGCCCCAAAACCATCCCCAACTCCCCTCACAGGCCAGAGAAGAGAGAAAAGAAAATAGCCCCAAGGGGAGTGGTGGCACATGCCTGTAATCCCAGCTACTCAGAGCTGAGGGAGGAGAATCGCTTGAATCCACGAGGCAGAGGATGCGGTGATCCGAGGTCTCACCACTGCAACAGGAGCAAAACTCCATCTCAAAAGAAAAGAAAAAAGAAAATAGCCCCATGCCCCTGGGACAGAGAAGGACTAATCTACTCAAAAGCTGGAGGCTGGAGGCTGGCTAAAATGACCCCTGCCTGGGATGGATGTCAAAGGAATGTCTCTGAGGAAATGTCATTCCACCCCCCCAGAGGGCTCTGGAAGTGGCTGGTAATCCACCTGTGCTCCCCCAACTTGAGTCCCCCCAACCCACTCCCCTGCAACACAGGCACACTCACGTGCACACACGCACACACACATACACATAAATCTTGATTGTGTCCAGGGCTTTTTACAGCATTAATTAATCACATTTAGGGCTGTTTCCAGCTGTTGCTGAGGGAAAGAAGGTCCCACACGCCTGTGACTTAGGGTAAATCCAATCAGACGGAGGAATTCTTTGATTCTGGAGAAACCGAGCCTGGGAAAGACACTGCTAATCCCAGAGCCTCTCTGGGCCCTGCCTGCCACCTCCCCATCACTGCCTTTGGAAACTGATCCGAGCTGAGGAAGGGGACAGGGGAGGGGGGAGCGGACACGGAAGTGGGCACAGGGCTTTGCTGAGCTGAGCTGACTGCCTGGGGCCCTGCTTCAGATGAAAGGAAGGTTGATAGGAAGGAGGGGTGAGGGTCTCGGTGCTGACCAGGAGCTTCTGTCCCTGTACTTAGGCCATTTAGTGAGCTTGGGAGGCCCCTGATTCCTGGGGCTACTGGGCCCGAATTATTACAGGAGGCTGGGCCTGAACTAGCAGACCAGCAGGAGGGCAGAATTGACCTAATTACAGATCTGCACAGTCAGTGTGGTCTGAGAGGTGGCCTCACCGAAGCCTTTCTTCTTGCCTGCGACTTCTCCCGAAGCCCGGCTGCGTCGCTCTCGGCTCCCTCCGGCTCTCGCATGTGTCTCTCCATGTCTGGGCTTCTGTATCTCTCTCTTCCTAGGGCTCTGCGCTGGATTTCTGACTCTTCTCCTGATCTCTGAAATCCCAAGGCACTACCTCACACCTTCACGGAGGCGGATAAACCTTCAGACAGGGACATCTTCAGGGGAGGGGCAGCCTGGCAGGTGCTAACGACCTCTTCTTTGGTTTATGCCAGTGGCCCATGGGGTACTCATGTGGAGCAAATATGGGATGGAGAGGGAGAGAGCTGCCGTTGAGGACAGGGGCAGGAAGGGATTGTCTTGTCCCTTAGAGACCTATGTGTGTTTGTGGGGAAGTGGGGTCCCAGGGTGGAAAGTGAGAGGGTAGAGGGCTATAAAGCTAAACAGGAGCCAAGTAGTTGCTTCCCTATCCTCCCCGCTACAGCGACCCCACCCCAGCATACCCCCTTGTCAAGGCTTTCTGGGTCCTGGCCTACCTGGACCTAAATAATTGAGGAGCCCATTATAGCCTTGCTGTTTCCTCACTGTCAAGTGTAAACGCTGCACTGGTTGGGTGGGGAAATGGGGCTAATTTGAATTGATAATAGGAAACGCGGGGAAAAGTCATCTATAGTGAGTGAGGAGCTCGAGATCCCCGAGCAGATGCTAAATCTTGTATAATGAAAGAATCTGCCGATGTCAATTATGTACGAGCGTCTTTGCAGTGGTTGGAGGCGGTGGGCGGGTGAGGGAACGGAGGGCCGGGTGCATCCCATAAACCCAAACACCCATCAAAGGCTCATACATATGGAGCGGTGGAGATTACAGCATAAATTTGAATGTTATGAATGTGGATGAGGGACAGGCAGGAAGCCCACCTCATAACGGGGTAGGAAAGGGGCTGTTTTCCGTGCATGTGTACAAGGGAGCTTTTGTCCTCCTGGTTCCTCAGCTGTGTTTCCTGTGTCAGCTGTGTGCCCTCTGCACCCACTTCTGTCCCAGGATGAGAAAGAAAATCAGGATATGGGGGTGCTGGCACAGGGTAAGGTCAGCTGTTCTTCTGGGGTCTCGATGTGAGTCCCTTGGGAGCTCTGGGCCCAAACTGCCCATGACCCATTCAAAGTGCTGCCAGGATGTTTAGCTGGGCATGGTGGTGCATGCCTTTAGTTCCAGCTACTTGGGGGAGCTGAGGCAGGAGCCTAGGAAGTTGAGGCTGCATTGAGCCAAGACTGTGCCACTGCACTCCATCCTGGCAACAGAGTGAGACCCTGTCTCAAAAAAAGAGTGCTGCCAGGATGAGATCTAGAGATCAATGTGACCAGAGATCCAGAGGGATATCCTGAAATATCTCTGGTGTGACCACAACTTTCCCTCCCACCTGACAGAAGAGACGGGAAAGAGCAATATAGACGATGATGCCGACCACAGATTGGGCAGGGAGATCCTGGAAGACAGCCTGGAGGAAGAGGTCAAAAACCGTGCTATAAAGGGAGCTAACAACTCAGAATGACAATATCAGCAGCACATCTTTCCATTCCTAAGTACAAGCCCTCATCACACATGGGATCAAGTGTTTGTGAGTATACATGTGCATGCACACCCTGTAACAGGGCCCAGACCCCTCCATCGGTTCCCAACCTGCAGCCACTCCCTGAGCCGACTTCGTGATTTGTGGTGCAGGCCACCCAGGGACTTTAATCTTCACCGTGACAAATGCAATAAAAGGAACAATTTGGAGATCACAGCTAAGGAAGACACATTTACAAACCCTTCCCCAAAGGTTGGATGTGGCTGTCACCATGTGATTTGTGCTGGAGATGAAGCAAGGAGGGGGAGAGGGGGAGACAGAGAGCTGGAGGGGGAAGGCTGGGGAAGAGGAAGCATCCCCATCTCCCTCCTCCTCAGCGTCTCTGCCGGATCACAGCGGAAGGGGCTAAGCTAGCAGAAGGAGGACTGGACCCACCAGCAGCCCCTGCCACCCTCCCCCATCACGATTGGGAGCACAATTCAATTACCAGGAACACAGCCCAGAACCACGAAGCTTCAGAGATTCATCTCAGCAGTTCTGGCGCTCTATCTAGAGGAGGGATGGCAGTGGGGTCGGGTGGAGAGGGTAGGGTTTGGAGAATAGCGAGAGAAAGGGAGAGGCAGAGTGGAAAAGCCATTTTAATAGAGAGACAGTGACATCTCAAGTTGCAAAGGGAGTGCTCTAAGAAGCTCTAGTCTGAGACAGGAAAGAGGAGGGGAGATTTTCCAATCACGGCTCCTCCATCAGGCCTATCTGGAGGAGTCCAAACATACAGCGACAATGTGGGTGGAGAGGGCACTTAATCTGGGGACAAATCCATCGGGCAGACAGATAAGCCTGGAGTTCCATAGGATGAGGCCAAATTGAGGTCTTAGAACTAAGCTCCTGGATGACTTGAGAAGGTACATGGTACAGTCGGGAACCTTCATGTCCCCTCTGAGTCTCCTTTTCTCTATCTATACAATGAGTGTTAGGCCAGGTGATCTGTAAGGTAGCTGCCTGCCTTGCATCTTGAACTCTCTGATTCCCAGATGTCTTGGAGTCAATGACAGGAGACTGGGTAAGAGACACGAGTAGTAATCCACCACTTGCTGACTCTGACTCTCTTGTGGCTGCAGTGGTTACTAACATATAGGCTCCGTTCCGCTGGGATCTCAGCTGTGCTCCCCAGGGTTCAGGTCTCTAGTTCTCTCAGCCACTCCCACTCTAGTAAGAGTTCCGAAGGAATCCATTGGCCCTCTTTGGTCTCTAAAAAGCTGGTCACTCTTAGCTTCCTTTTTAATAAGATCATTCTCAAACCAAGGCCACCCTCCCTAGCTCCCTCTACCCCACGCACAGGGGATGTTCTCTCTGCTCCAGGATTTCACTTTGAAGCCTCTAAGTTGCTTCCAGTTTCCTAACTTTGAGCTTTGAACAACTGAGATATTTGTTCCCTTGACCTGTGCCCACCCACCCCATTCTCCACTTTCCATCTGCCTGTGCCCCCCAACTCCCCACCACCCCACTTCCAACCAGGAAGCGTTGGAAGGCTACGAGGCTTTGGGTTTTCATTGCACTGAAGGCCACACCTCAGATCTCCTCCACCTAGCCGCTGCCCATGTGTTACCGGCCCCCAGCACGGGACCATCTTCTTGAACATCTCCAGGGCCAGACCTGGTCCTCATATCCAGGAAGTAAGCCTGGTGAGTGCCTAAGTAGGGGTAGGGAAAAGGAGACATTAGGAGTACGGCCTTCATTGAAAACTCCGTAGGGATGAGGGGGGTCAGATGCTAACCATGTCTAGCTGTCACAGTCATGGCTCAGCATGGCCACAGGGCAGCTCCACAAGAGAGGCGGGCCTCTCCAGGGTGGTGAATCTGGGCTGGATCATCGCCTCCAAGGGGATGAAGGAGGTAGGGAGTTGGGGAGGTTGAGGAATGTAAGGAGGTGGGGAGTGGACAAACGTATGTTTTCTACGCTCCAGACACAAAGGAGAGAAGCTCCTGCATAAGAATGAAGAGAGGGGCTTGAGAGGGACTAAACCAAGGCAGACTTCCCAAGGCACCTCTCCATCAGAGGGGCTAAAAGTGTAAAAACATTCCAATGAGGCGAGTCCCTAGATGTGGGCTCCATGGTAGAGAGTGACACAAAGGGAACAACTGCTAATGCTGGATGGGGCAATTCCCACGGTCCTCTGCTGCCTCCCTCTGGAGAGGGCATGAAGGTAAGCTCTGCCCTCCCGCTGCCCCTCTGCAGGTCCTCCTGGCTTCTTTCCACTGCACCTCACCTCCCTCTGGGTCCTTGATTTCCCCCCAGGTCCTCGCACACTGTATTAGTCAAGTTTTTCCAGAGAAAGAGACCAAGAGGAGAAAGAAAGAAAGAGAGAGAGTAAGAAAGAGGGAGAAAAAGAAAGAGGAAGGAAGAAGGGATGGAAAGAAGAGAGGGAGGGAAGGAAAGAAGAGAGGGAGGGAAGAAAGGAAGGAAGGAAGGAAAGAACGAGAGAGAAAGAGAAAGAGAGAAAGAGAAAAAAGAGAGAGCTAGAAAGACAGAGAAAGAAAAAAGAAGAAAGAAAGGGAAAGAAGGAAGAAGGTAGATAAAGGGATTTATTATGAATGATTGATTCACACAATTATGGAGGATAAAAAGTGCCACAATGTGCTGACTGCAAGCTAGAGGCCCAGGAAAGTGAGTGGTAAAGTTCCAGTCCAAAGCCAAAGTTTTGAGAATTGTGTGTGTCAGGACGTGGGGGGTGGGGTGGGGTGCTGACGTATAAGTCCTGATCCAAGTCTTAAGCCCCAGAAACCAGAAATGTCAAATTATAGGACAAGAGGAGATGGATGGCTTAGATCAAGCAGAGAGTAAATTCACCCTCACTCTGCCTTTTTCTTCTATTCAGGCCGTCAACAGATTGAATGATGTCCACCCACAGTAGTGAGTGTGAGTCTTCCTTACTCAGCCTACTGATTCCAGAAACTCCCTCACCAGACACACCCAGAAATAATGTTTTCTCAGCTATATGGGCATCCCTTAGTCCAGTCAAGTTGGCATATAAAATTAAATATTCCAGGCTGGGCATGGTGGCTCACGCCTTGTAATCCCAGCACTTTGGGAGGCCCAGGTGGGTGGATCACCTGAGATCAGGAGTTTGAGACCAGCCTGGCCAACATGGTGAAATCCTATCTCTACTGAAAATACAAAAATTAGCCTGGTGTGGTGGTGCATGCCTGTAATTCCAGCTACTTGGGAGGCTGAGGCAGGAGAATCGCTTGAACCCAGGAAGCAGAGGTTACAGCGAGCTGAGATCATGCCACTACATGCCAGCCTGGGCAACAGAGCAAGACTCTGTCTCAAAAATAAATAAATTAATTAAATAAAATAAAGCATCCCAGACACCATCTTAACACCTGACAATGCCTCCCTGATACCCCCTCTCTCACCACAGAGAAAGCACGAGATAAAAAATAGACTATGAGTCCCGTGAAGTGGCTTATACCTGTAAGCCCAGCACTTTGGGAGGCTGAGGTGGGCAGATTGCTTGAGGCCACAAGTTCAATACCAGATGGATCAACATAGTGAGATCCTGTTCTAAAAAATTAGCCAGATGTGGTGGTGTGTGCCTGTAGTTCTAGCTAGTCAAGAGGCTCAGGCAGAAGGATTGCTTGAGCGCAGGAGGCAGAGGCTTTAGCGAGCTATGATCATGTTGCTGCACTCTAGCCTGGGTGACAGAGGGAGAACCCGTCTCTTAGGAAAAAAAAGAAGACTAATAGGTGAGTAAAAGGGGCTCTTTCTGACATCTCTATTTTCTCTCGCCCTTCTTAGAGAAGGAAGGGACTTTGACTTGGCTTACTCATTTGGATCCCCACAGGGGATAAACCCATTCTTGGTTTACTCCTCTCTCCTACCTTCTCAGCCCAGCCTAAGGATAGGGCCTCCTCCTTTCCCTATATGACTTTACCCAGGGCCAAGACCAAGCCCAAACTCAGGTGGGAGTCTCCGTTGACTGAGTGCCCTCCCCTGCCAGAGGACTGATCCCAACTGAACAACCCCTGACCTTCAGCTCTGCCTGCCTCTCACCAGGCTTAGTCTAATGGTGAGGGGCTTGAGACCCCAGATGGTGGAGGTGGTAGTGGTGGGGCTGTGAAAGAGGGTCAGAAATGGCCAGGGGGTCACACGGACTCTAAGAGAGGCATTGGCCAGGCACTGTAGCTCATGCCTGTAATCCCAGCACTTTGGGAGGCCAAAGACGGGCAGATCACCTGAGGTCAGGAGTTCAAGACCAGCGTCATCAACACATCTCTACTAAAAATATAAAAACTTAGCTGGTTGTGGTGGTGCATGCCTGTAATCCCAGCTACTCAGAAGGCAGAGGCAGGAGAATTGCTTGAACCTGGGAGGCAGAGCTGATATCGTGCCATTGCACTCCAGCCTGGGCAACAAGAGCAAAACTCTGTCTCAAAAAAAAAAGGCGGGGGGCATTTCCCCTTCCCAAGTCCTTAGACTTAGTCCAGCAGACTGGAGGTTGATGGGAAAATACCAGCAAAGTCAAGGACAAAGCCATTCTGGGTTTCCCCCTTCCTTCATGTTCATACCTGTTTGGCACATTCTTACACATATGCCCACAAACATGCATGCATGCATGCACACACATGCACACACAGAGCTGAGCTACATATGACAAATCATGGAGTGGCAACCAGTATGGCAGGCTTGGGGGGAAGAGCACATTAGGAGGCTGTGATAGACAGCTGAGCGGGCAGGGGCAAAGCAAGGGGCACTTAGTGGGGAGCAGTAAGATGAGTGCACATGGGGGGCTGGAGGTCAAGAGACAATAGAGAGGGAGATGAATCGAAGCAGAGGGTCCTCCAGAGGCTGAGGACGGGGTGTGTCTAAAAGGAAGGATCTAGGCTATGAGCTGTGCTTGCAGAATTCCATGGTGACTGGGCGCCCAGGCATTGGGTAAACCAGCACACCCTGTCCTGGATAAGAAGTGGGCCACTCAGGCCTCCGAAGGCAACCCCCAAAGGAAGCCAGAGGCCAGGAGTGCTCCAGGTATAATTCTTCTTCCCCTCTGCTGTTAAGTGGATGGGGTAGGTGGGAGTTGGGCTGCTGATCCCCATTTCCCCTCTCCCTCGAAAGCCTGGACTCACCCACTTTCTCTAAATTCAATTGCCCCTTGATGAGATCCACTCTCCCACACTGAGCTTCCCTATCCCCTCCCAAAGGGGGCTGGGGAGACCAAATCAGGTTTTCTCTGTCTTGCTCTATTTTTTCTTCTTTTCCCCCACCATGTTCCAGGACCCAAGACACACTCTGCTTACTCTAAATCCCAAACTGGACAAGCTCAGGGTAGGAAGAGTCAGAGGCAACTGTGGCTTCCTACCCACTCTCTTATTTGCCTGAGCCTGGTCTTATGACCTCTTGTCAGTAGGTAGGATGTCAGGTCAGTGGGGGTGGGAGAGTGAGCATTTTGACCTTGGGAGGCCTGCCTCTGTCTTTATCCACTCCCTGCCAGCCCTCACTGCCCTTTGAAGGGTTATAGTCATATAAATCGCAGAGTCCCATGCCAGGCTTGGAGTTTGCAACTATAAATAGGCACGAGGTAAACAAGGTGGCAGATGCAGGGGCTTGGGACAAGACGGAAAATCTGCCCCTCTTTGCCTGGGTGGGGGCCAAGGCACATCCGTGGAAAGGGATATCTTCCCTCCCTTCTCACCCCTTCTCCCCTGCCTGCTGCCTGCTGGCTGCCTGTGCCCTGGGCTTCTAGTCTTTCCCCTCTAGGGATTTATCCTCCAAGGCAGCTTTCTGCTCCAACTGTCCCTGGTCACTTGCCCTGTTTCACCTTGCCCTGAGTCAAGAGAGGGCGGAGGGATTGCCTCCATTAGGCTCTGTGCCCCTCGGCCTCCCTCCTACTGCTTCACGCTTTATCCTGTGCTCCTGGAGGGGGTGCCGCCTCTGCCAACCACCAGTCTCCACCACTAGGGGCGCCCTGATCCCTTCTCCATCCTGACAGCCAAGGTGATGCTAACATTTCTCAAGCAGGAAACTGTGTTAGGAAACTCTGAGGAAACAAACCAAAGACCCTCACCTCTCATTCATTCCCTCCCAAAGCACAGAATATGAGTGTGCACATATTTCCTGTTGCTTGGGTTGATCAACACCTGCCTGGCTACTTGGAGTTTCTACCCATGATCTCTGGGCTGTGTGAGCTAGATTCTGAGCAGAGAGTTTGAGTTTGAGACAATTTAGGTAGTATGCGTTCTAGACCCATCCGTGCCTTCTCTCTGCCCCAGGGCCAGGCTGATTTTATGCTCCCTTTTGTCCTGGCCCTGGCAGGTTCCCAGTCACCAGCAGTCCTCTGAGGAATATCAGGCCCCACTGGCCCTGCAATTATCTCTCTTCATCCCTCTTGGAAGAGTCTGGATCTTCAGCCCTGAAATTCCTTCTTTCATCCTAAACCTGGGCTCTCCAAACATACTCACTCATCAGTTTATAATCACAGAAACTAGAATGGAAAGAAATCTTAATTTTTCTCATTTTACAGATAAGGAACCTGAAGCCCAGAGAGGTGAAGTGACTCTCAAGTCCGTCACACAGCTAAGATTGGCTTTGTTGCTAAGGCTGGAAACACTCCTCTGCTAAGCTTGGCTTCTGTACCTGGACCTTAATTTCCCAGCTTCTCCTGACTTCCTTTGCCCCCCAGAAGCAGAGTAGCCACCTTTCAAAGGTTCATTCTCCTTTGTGCCCTACCTCTACCTGGCCTCTACATAGCGAGAGGGAAAGGACAGACTCTGAATTTCAATAAATGGTTGAATTATATGTGGCTCCGTTTTCCAGTACCTTTAACCCCCCATTTCCCTGAGTCCTCTCTGATGGCGTATCTGGCAGATGATCCTGAAGGAATGATTTCCCAAAGACCATCTTCATAAAGCCTGGAGGAGCACCCTTCCTGTTGTGGGGAAGCCACTTCTCTGGCTGCTCCTTTATTTTTCTAACGAACGTCAGTTTCCTAAAATTGGATGGCAAGGTGAGACCAAGTGCGGTTCCTTGAATGGCATCCCTTATTCCCTGGGTGTGCAATGCCCAAGTGAGCACATGTGCATGCACACACATGCATACACGTGCACTCATGTTCTCATCACCATCCTGGTCAAGGGGTCTGTCTTAATCCATTTTGACAGCCATAACAAAATACCTGACACTAGGTAATTCATAAATAATAGAAATTCAGGCCAGGTGCAATGGCTCACACCTGTAATCCCACCACTTTGAAAGGCCAAGGCAGGAGGATTGCTTGAGCTCAGGAATTTGAGGCCAGTCTGAGCAACATGGTAAAGCCCTATCTCTACATACAAAAAGTACAAAAAAAAAAAAAATAGCTGGGTGTGATGGCAGGGCCTGTAGTCCCAGCTACTCGGGAGGCTGAGGTGGAAGGATCACTTGAGGCCAGGAGACGAAGGTTGCAGTGAGCTGAGACTACACCACCACACTCCAGCCTGGGTTATAGAGTGAGAATCTGTCTTAATAATAATAATAATAGGAATTCGTTTCTCACAGTTGTAGAGTTGGAAAAGTCCAAGATCCAGGTGCCAGGAGATTGGGTATCTGGTAATTATCTCTCTGCTTTGTAGATGGCACCTCTTGCTGCATTCTCACATGGCAGAAGGGGGGAAAAGTGGCAAAGAGCTCCCTCAAGCATCCCCTCTGCCTTTTTTTTGAAACGAAGTCTTGCTCTGTCACCCAGGCTGGAGTGCAGTGGTGCGATCTCAGCTCACTGCAACCTCCACCTCCTGGGTTTGAGTGATTCTCCTGTCTAAGCCTCCTAAGTAGCTCAAACTACAGGCACCTGCGACCATGACTGGCTAATTTTTTTTTGTATTTTTAGTAGAGACAGGGTTTCACTATGTTGGCCAGGCTGGTCTCGAATTCCAGACCTCGTGATCTGCCCACCTCAGCCTCCCAAAGTGCTGAGATTACAGGCATGAGCCACCGTGCCCGGCCTACAAGTCCTTTTATAAGGGCACTAATATCATTTGTGAGGGCACATCCTAAGCACTTCCGAAAGGCCCCACCTCTTAATACTATTGAGTTGGGGATTCAGTTTCAATATGAACTTTGGAGGGACACAAACACCACAGTGGGTCCTAAGCTAGGAGCAAGACCAGAATCTCAGGGTCCATGTTTCAAATGAGTCACAAGGAAAAGAAGACAAATACAGGAATTGATTTGGGAGGCAGAGAGTGAGGACATGAGTTCCTGTGGTTCGCTGAGGGCAAAGGGAAGGAGGTGTCACAGGTAACTAGGGCAAGTGGGAGTGTTCTGGCTCCCTGATGGCTGGAAAGGGACAACCTTTCCTCTGGGATGTCAGGATGAATGAAGTCTGTAGGTGAGAGGGAAGATGCTGATGACGGTCAGACAGGGAGAGTTCTGAGAGGGAGTCCAGTTACCCCAAAATACTTCCATCCTACAGCTGGGCTGGAGTTCCCAGAGTGCCATCTGGGAGTGCCTGGGATGTGCTTGGGGCAGCTGGAGGGATGGCCATGATCTATCGAGCACCTGTCCTGCCCCCAAAGGCTGATGATGTAACAGTATAACAATGTGGCAGAGCACAAGGGGGTTTTGTAATGTTGCTCTGAGGAGGAACAGTCCAGCTTTCAGTGACATGGCTGGGATAAGGCAGCTGTCGTCTCTGCTCTGAGCTCAGAAGAAGCCCCTGCCCCTTCAGTGAGCAGTCTGAGCCTGGGTCCACTCACCTTCATTCCAGTCCTTTAGTCATGGGATGGCTCATGACTCTCCTTCTGAGGACCAGAAATGATTTGGGCTGCACCTGTCAGCCACATGGACTCTAATCAGAGATCAGACAGGGCACAGAAAAGACCCTGCCCAGGAATGAAATGTAGGCCTTCCTATTGAGTAGGGGACATTCAGGCCATGGAAGCATCTTTATCCCAGGTCCCCAGGCATTGCCTCCTCCCACTCCACACCCACATCCCATCTCCCTGGCCTTCTGATGCCCCTCATTTGCCCAAGTCCCTTAAATTTAGGCCTCCCAAAAAGGCCCTCTTCCCACCTTCTACCTGGTCTGTCCGGAGGGCCTCACTTTGGTCTTCAGTGATCCATCACCCTGGCCCTCCAGAGAATTTCACCAGGATTCCTTGCAAACACCTTGGACGTGATCTTGTCTATAGATTCATTGTCCACCATTGTCCAAGTTCCCTAGATGCTTTGCCAAACAGGCTCAGAGGGCAGACTGGAGAGTTAGGAGGTCCTTTATCTCCCCAATCTGACCACTTTCCCTTCTGCCTCTTCATTCAAGCTCCCCAGCTGGTCACGCCCTAGAAAAGCAATCTCAGCATCTGCTTTCTCACTCTTCCTTTCCTTATCTGTAACCAGAAACCATAGATGGGAGGCTGAGGCAAGAGGATCACTAGGGACTAGGAGTTCAAGTCCAGCCTGGGCAACATAGTGAGACTCTCATCTCGGGGGAAAAAAAAAAAAAAGAAAGAAACCCCCAGTTGTCATTCTCCAAACTATTAGACAGTCCTTGAAGGCAGCAGCCACGCCTAACTTACTTCTGTGCCTCAAACTCAACACTTCAAAAGTTAAAGGTTCAATAAATATTTATTGAAAGAAGCAGTCCTCAGACTTCTCCAGTATATTTCCTTCTTTTCTCAGTACACTGTCCTGTCAAGTTCCAAACAACCACACACTTTTCTATTCCCAAGGCAGCTTTTGAGGAGCTGTTAGAAGCATTAACCTCTTTGAGTCCCGGCTGATGATGGGGAATGCACTGATGTCCAGGTCTGGGACCATGAGCTGAGCACATGGCCCGCCTGCCTCCCCAGAGCCTGGAGGCCCCGGGCGGGATTGTCTGTCCTCACTCATCCTTGCCGCCAAGGCCTCCTCGCCTGTATTTATATACACTAAAGCCTCTGCTCGAATAAAACGTCCATGTAAAATCCAATTTCCTCAGAATCTCTTTTGGAGCCTGGGCCTGAGATGGAGTAGGTAACCCTGGCGGTAACTGCCTGAACCACTCCTGCTGGCTGCAAAGGTGAGGCCCATTTTTCAATTATCTATCTGCTGTGACAGCAGCGGTCCAGCCACTGAGCCAAGGCAGGGGGAGGGGAGAGGCAGAGCTGGGGAGGAGGGAGAAAGAGGGCAAGGGCAAGGTGGGGGAGAAGGGGAGGGAGAAACCTAGGGAGAGCAGGCACAGGGAGAGACCCTTGCGCGTGGCACCCAGTAGGTGCTCAAGAATTATTTGGAAAATGAGTGATCAAAGAGTGAATAGGGAGGGTGGGGGCGAGGCGAGGAGAGGGGGAGAGCGGGAGAGACAGAGTGGGTGGGGAGAGAGAGAGAGGGCGGGAGGGGGAGGGGGAGGGGAGGCGAGCGTGGATGGAGCCAACAAGAGGCTCCTGTGTCAATCCGTGGAAACGGGAGGCAGAGTGATGCGGTCACAGCTCCTGCCATCAATATCCTCTAATATAAATGTCAGTGATGCTATTTTCCGCGCAGTCATTTCGCACACTGCTGATTACATTAACGTATAATGGAGGGGCGCCGGCTCCACTGCTTTCTCCCCTAACCCTCCCCCCGGTGATGTGTCAATAGCCGCCTCCATGAACAAGTCAATTTTCTGCAGGCTTGGCAGCGGAATAAATCTGCCCGGCTATGGGGAGAGCTGGAGATATTTATATACCCGGCTCCTGCCTTCCGTGTGCGCGCGTGCGTGTGCGCGGCGGTCGCGGGCGCGGGCGCGGGCACGGGCCGGAGCCGGGGTGGCGGTGGTGGGGCCGGGGGTCTAGGGCGCGCCGCGGAGCTGAATGATTTCCAGCCCCGACTCAATAAGAGGAGAATTTAGAGCGGTCCCTGAGCTGGGCTCCCAGAAACAGCCTTACACGTTTATTTTCCTTAGCTGAACAGGAAAGGCGAGAATTATATGTGGATTTATAGGACAGGCGCAGCTCAACCCAAATGCTCCCGCTCCGGGGGGCGAGGACCGGAGTAGGGAGGTGGCAGGCCCGGCTCCAGCCCCTGGGACCCCCGCTCGTGCCCGCGCTAGTGGGGGCGCATCCCCCTCGCCGGTCGCTTTAATTACATTTGTTCTTGTCCTTCGTGAGGGCGAGACTTCGGCGCGGCCCGCGTGGGGGGCGGGAGGAGGCGCAGGCCAGGACTGCCTGGAGGGGGGCGCCGGAAACGGGAACGTGGGGAGCCCTGGAGGGGGGTGCTGTCAGCTTTTGCTCAGAAGCGGATCAATAGTACGAGATCTAATGGGCTAACTGCCAAGCGGGCGCACCGAGGCGCTGCCCCGCGGGGGCGGGAGGGGGTGGGCGAAGGACGAGAGAAAGGAACGGGGGTGGGAGAGGGAGTGAGGACGGGGAGGGGGGAAGGGCAGGAAGAGTGTAAGAGGTGTGGGGAGGAGGAGGAGAGAAAATAAAGAAGGGGAGAGAAGGAGAGCTGGAGCAGGAGGGCAGGGACAGGACAGGAGAGTCCTCGTAGGGGCGTCTCTTCACCACCCTTTCTCTTCTTAACGCCAGGAAGGGGGAGCCTTTCCCGGAGCTGCCCGACCTCGCAGCCGCCCGCCTCCTGGGCCTCAACTCCGTCACTGAGCCGCCAGGGGGCGGCGCGACCCTGTGCTCTCCCCGCGGGTCTCCGGGTCTCCTCGCTGGGGCGCGAGTGACCAGTCGCCGCCTATGACTGGTCCCTGCCCGGCGCCCTCTGCCCTCTCCCGGAGGCCTCACGCGTGGCAGGGTGGGCGTAGGGCGACTCCCCCCAGTCCCTGCCCCAAAGGAAAGAACCTTCCAGCTTTCCTGGTGTTGGCTCTGGCGCCCTGGGGCCCTAAAGCCCCGGGGAAGTGCCCAAAGGCTGGGTCACCCGGCCCAGGGCTGGCCACTGTTCCCGGAAGACCCCCGAGGCCGCAGCTGAAGCAGCGTAGGGGCGCTGGGAAATCTGAGCCTTCGCGGCCGGGCTAGGGAGCGCGGGCGAGTCTCCGGGACGTCCTGCCCGAAGCGTCCTTCCGTGCCCGCTGAGGAGGCCAGCCAGAGTAACCAGGGATCAATGCTATAGGGCCCGGTTTTAACTCATTCTGTTTCTGGCCACTGTCTGGTCTCCTGTCTCCTGGCCATTGACTGTCCTTTTCTCAGCACCGGGGCCTCATCCCTTCCCGAACGGAGTGAAAAAATAAAATACAGCTCAACACTCTGAACAGCAAGTTCTGCCACCCTGGAGAGGGGAAGCTGGTGGTGGCAGTTCAATATTCTTGACCTGGGAAGATGTCAGATTACTTGAGGGAGCTTTTCAACATAAACGTGTTTACCTGCACACATAGCATTGTAAGCCTGTATGTAGAGGCAGGGCTTCCTGGAAGCACGCCTGATGTCAAAGCTCCCCAGATAAGGCTGCTACAGCCCTGCATGAGCATTACCTGAAGAAACTGCCTGGAAGAGGGGGCACTAGGAATGGGAACATGGAGAGACCAGGAGGGAGGCACTGTCAGCTTTGGCTCCAAGTGGATCAATAATAGTTCAAGATCGAATGGGCTACTTGCCAAGTGGGTACACCAAAAAATGTCGCATATTTTTTCACGTCGGATGTGGTAGCTGGGCCTGGGCTATTGCCCTTATGGATGTGTCTGTGTGTCACTACATGTGTATGTTACTGCAGCACTGGGTAAGCATTGCTTCGTGCATCTTTTTGTGTATCTGCTGTGTGCGGATGTCACTAGGTACGAATTGTCCCGTGTATCACTGGTGTCATCGTCAGCGTTTACTGAAAGCACCGATTGTGTGTGTCGTCGTACATGTCTGTCCTGATGAGAGCGAGTGCGGATCCTGGGGTGTGTTTGTGTTGCATTGAGCACATCTCTGTGGGCTCCATTGTGGGGCACAGCCATTGTCTCCATGTCATTGAGAGTGTGTGCTGGCAAGAGCTAGTGACACAAATGGAACGAAGCTGATCTGCCCTAGAAGCGAAGGCGGCAATGACCTTCTTTTTCCAATTATATCCTGGTCAGAGGTGAGCGACCTCTCTACACTGAGGCCACTTCTTGTCATGCAAACCGAGCAGAAGGATGGAGATTAGAGGAATGTGACCAAGTCACGTGTGAAAACAATCAGCTATCAATGGGCCCCCGATCAATGCCCCAGATTATAGATGAGCCCAGGGCAAGCAGTCACTTTGGAGTTTTTCCCCAAGGAGGCAAAAACACACAGCACGCAGCCATTACATGTCACACATCCTGAGAGACCCACAGCCTGGGGACAGGTAGGAAGTGGGTTGGGGAGAGCTGGGCAAATCAATGGCCACCCACTTTGAAGTAGTGGGCAACTGTTATTATTAGTAGGTGGTTATGTTGTTTTTGCTAAAGATGCAGCCTGTATTCCGCTGGTAGCGGCAGTGTAAAAGCTTGTGTTTAGTGTTTTCTATTTTAAGTCCAGAGAGTTAGGACTCTTAAGTGGGTCACAGGAGGCAGTGTGGGGATTTGGAGGAAACTCATGTCAGGAACAGAAGCAATAGAGGGCTTGTATTGAGAGAGTGGCAAAGGAAAGTCTTTGGTCAGCTCTGGGCAGAGGGCAGGTATGAAGCAGAGGGGCTCCTGGGACCAGGGCACTTGTCTTAGGACAACTTGAAACCAGGCTGCAGGGTGAGGGGCTGAGCTTCTAAAAGGCAGGGCCATCCCTAACCACACATATGCTCCATGACACTAGGAGAGTGCTGGGCTTGGGGATGAGGGGCCTCTGAAGGGCAATGCCATGAGGCCCCTCATGAAGTGTGACTAGTGTTTGGAGACAGGTGATGCAGGCACTTGAGGGGCTCTAAGGACAAGCTGAGGGGCCAAGACTGGGTCAGTATCTATAGGGTCAAGGGAGACCAATAGGAAAATGGGAAGAGTTCTGGAAAGGCCGGATGCCTGATCAGGCCTGGCCAAGCCTGGTATCAGCTGAGCTTGCTTCTGGCCAGCAGTCAGTGTGGCTGAGTCTAGCACCCATGCTAGCCAAGGCTGAGGCAAGGGGGAGGATCACGTCCTCTGTGGCCACTGGGGTGTGTCAGGCAGCCCTTGGAGGCCTTTCGTTGTCTTGGAATCCGTTTGCTACACATTTATGGCTGGCCCACTTTGCCTTACCCTGTGAGAACATAATGATGGGCAAGAAAGCCCTCAGAGAGCCTACATCTAATGTAGAATAAAGAACTTAAGTAAAGACCTTAAAATCTTTTTTTTTTTTTTTTTTTTTTTTTTTGTTTGGTGAAAGTTGCGTTGCATAAGCAAATTAATAAGTCCGGGTTCAAAATCCCAGGGGTG
>CAUYLG010028015.1:0-22295 GCA_963573385.1 Cacajao melanocephalus
AGCAAGACTCAGTAGTAAAAAAAAAAAAAAAAAAAAAAAAAAAAAAAAAAAAAAAAAAAAAAAAAATTTAAAAACAAAAATTTGTTTTTGGGAAAAAATAGAATTTAAAAAAAAAAAAACATTAAAGTGTGCAAATTAAAAATAATTTGAAATAGCCTACGTTCACTTTTTTATTATATTCAATTCGATTTTTACCCAAAAAGCAACTTGTGTTTTTAAATTTTTTTTTTTTTTTTTTTTTTTTTTTTTTTTTACTACTGAGTCTTGCTCTGTGACTCAGGCTGGAATGCAGTGGTACAATTTCTTGGCTCACTGCAACCACCACTTCCCAGGGATTCAAGGAATTCTCTTGCCTCAGCCTCCTGAGTAGCTGGAACTATCGGCATCCAGAATCACTTCCAGCTAATTTTTGTATTTTTGGTAGAGATGGGGTTTCACCTTGTTGACCAGGCTGGTTTCGAACTCCTGACCTCAAGCAATCCACCCGCCTCAGCCTCCCAAAGTGTTGGGATTACAGATGTGAGCCATAGCAGCCTTAACATTTTAGAGATGTAGGTTATTGACTCTCAAAAGAGAAATGTAAGTAAAAACATACAGTAACATGTTGTATATCTCAAAGATGAAAACATGTGAGTCCCCAGTGCTGTTGGTAAGTTGCTACATGGGAAGACACAACTTTTTGCTCCATGAAAGCCATATTATAAACAGTGTTTTCTTCTCAGAAGAAACAAAAAAGGCCATTTTTTGCATGAACTGATTCATTTATTCAACTAGTTTTAATTGAGAGCTTATTGTGTCCTAGGCTGTGGTCCAGAGAAGGTTTCTATCCCCTCTGCAGTCATCTTTTCAGGAGAGGACAGGAATAAAAGCAAATTAACTAATATATACATATATTAAGATTTTCAGAAAATGATAACTGATAAATTAACACTTAAAATGATAGTGTGATTAAAAATAACTGTATGTATGAGTCATTTGTTTAATGAAGTGATATTTTGGGCCATAACCTGAGTAATGAAAAGTGGCCATATACAAACCCTATTTGTATATTTATTTATTTATTTAGAGACAGAGTTTCACTCTTGGTGCCCAGGCTGGAGTGCAATGGCATAATCTTGGCTCACTGCAACCTCCGCCTTCTAGATTCAAGCAATTCTCTTGTCTCACCCTCCCAAGTAGCTAGGATTATAAGTGCATGCCACCATGCCTGACTAATTTGTTTGTATTATTTTTTAAAATTTTAATTTAAATTCTAATTTTTTATTATGCTTTAAGTTCTGGAGTACATGTGCAAAAGCATACAGGTTTGTTACATAGGTAGACATGTGCCATGGTGGTTTGCTGCATCCATCACCCAGTCATCTACATTAGGTATTTCTCCTAATGCTACTCCTTCCCAATCTCCCCACCCCCTGCTATTCCTCCCTTAGCCTCCCAACCCCAACAAGCCCAGGTGTGTGATGTTCCTCTCCCTGTGTCTATGTGTTCTCATTATTCACTATCCACTTGTGAGTGAGAACATGCAATATTTGGTTTTCTGTTCTTGTTTCAGTTTGCTGAAAATGATGGTTTCCAGCATCATCCATGTCCCTGGAAAGGACATGAACTCATCCCTTTTTTTATGGCTGCATAGTATTCCGTGGTGTATATGTGCCACATTTTCTTTACCCAGTCTATCATTGATGGGCATTTGGGTTCCTTCCAAATCCTTGCTATTGTGAACAGTGTTGCAATAAACATACGTGTGCAGGTGTCTTTATAATAGAATGATTTATAATCCTTTGGGTATATACCCAGTAATGGAATTGCTGGGTCAAATGGTATTTCTATTTTTAGATCCTTGAGGAATTGCCACACTGTCTTCCACAATGGTTGAACTAAATTACCCTCCCACCAACAGTGTAAAACATTCCTATTTCTCCACATCCTCTCTGGCATCTGTTGTCTCCTGATTTTTTAATGATCGCCATTCTAACTGGTGTGAGATGGTATCTCAATGTGGTTTTGATTTGCATTTTTCTAATGACCAGTGATGATGAGCTTTTTTTCATGTTTGTTGACTGCATAAATGTCTTCTTTTGAGAAGTCTCAGATCATATCATTGGCCCACTTTTTGATTTTTTTTTTTTTTTTTGGTAAATTTGTTTAATTTCTTTGCAGATTTTGGATATTAGCCCTTTGTCAGATGGGTAGATTACAAAAATTTTTTTTCCATTCTGTTGGTTTCCAGTTCACTCTGATGACAGTTTCTTTTGTTGTGCAGAAGCTCTTAAATTTAATTAGGTCCTATTTGTCTATTTTGGCTTTTGTTGCCATTGCTTTTGGTGTTTTAGTCATGAAGTCCTTTCCCATGCCTGTGTCCTGAATGGTATTGCCAAGATTTTCTTCTAGGGTTTTTATGGTGGTGGGTCTTATGTTTAAATCTTTAATCCACCTGGAGTTAATTTTTGTATAAGGTGTAAGGAAGGGGTTCAGTTTTAGCTTTCTGCATATGGCTAGCCAGTTTTCCCAACACCATTTATTAAATAGGGAATCCTTTCTCTATTGTTTGTTTTTGTCAGGTCTGTTAAATATCAGATGGTTGTAGTTTGTATTTTTAGTAGAGACAGGGTTTCACCATGTTGGTCAGGCTGGCTTTGAACTCCTCACCTCAGGTGATCTAGCTGCCTTGGCCTCCCAAAGTGCTGGGATTACAGGCATGATCCACCGTGCCTGGACTATGAACCCTATTTATTTAAGAGGGAGAGTATTCTACATAGAAAGAAACAGATAATAAAACTCAGGACAGTCTGACATAATCAAAGGAAAGAAAGAACCATGGTGCAGCTACTGTAAGGTGATTGAAGGACCAAGCTGAAATCAAACTCAGATATAAGGAGAACAGGAGAAAGTCAGAGTCTGTTTCCTGAGGCCTGCTCCTGAGGCCTGGAGGGCCCCATCAGTGTAACAGAAGACTTTAACAATGGCTATGGGAGTTATGTGCCAGGAGCCATGGACAAAAACCAGTACCATACATCATCATAACATCACAGGCCATCCCCTCATTTTCCAACACAGATTCTTTACTTCAAAAGGCACCCTCATGTATAATTGGATTGTTTATATACAAAGGATAAATGCTTGAAGGGATGGATACCCTATGTTACATGATGGGATTATTGCACATTTCATATCTGTGTCAAAAGAGCTCATGTATCCCATACATGTAACTACTATGTACCCACAAAAATCAACTAAAAAAAAATACACAACTCACAAGATACTGCCACATTGCTAGAATCCCATTTAGTCACTAAGAATGAGTCCAGTCTATCATCATATTGTATGAATAAGTCTCCCAGGGAGAGGCCACTCAAATTTGCAGGTTTTTATTTTATTTTCAATCATGTCAGGTTTCTAAAGCAGGATTGGCCTCAGAAAACATAGACCTTTATACTTTCGGGGAACTGGAATAATTGAGCTAACAGATAATGCCTTCTCTTGCTCTGAGCCTTTATCAAGATATTAATGGAATGTTGGATTTCCTTGAATTCATAACCCATTTATTCATTTCTTTATCCTCAGCTACTGTTTCTCCTCTCCATTAACACCCACACTTTTTTGCCTTTGGAAAGGACATTAGAATTGCCACTGTGCTGGTCTAGATTGCAGGCGGCAAATCTAGACCTAGCAAATACCTCCGCCTTCATCCATTTCCATTCTGATAGGATAAAGTTACATGGGTGCAGATCTGGTGAGCTACTTTTACCATCAGGTGATATAGCTACATTCATTTTTAGCCCCAAGTTTGTTAGATGACATGAAGGAGAATCCATCCCCATTGGGCCCTTAGGAATTCTGACCTAACTTTTAAACACATAGTGACAGTTTGTTGCTTAGAAATCATGCCTGTTTCCAGCACCTGTAGTTGCAGCCGTGGTCTTAGGACCACTGCATCAGGTAGGGGAGGAAAAAAATTGGGAGTAATTTGAGGAAGAAAGAAAAACTTATAGTCATTATACTAGTGTACTCCTCCCTTGGCAAGAATAGCAGAGTTATGTCAGCATCCTTCCCACCTCCTCTTTTCCAGATTAACTGGGAAAACAGGAAAATCTAATGGGGACATTCTGTTAGTCTCACAGTCGTGAAGACATGTAAAACAGCCCTTCATGCTTTTATTTCTCCTGCTTTAGACAACTGATATTTAAATTGCCCATCTTCTCTATCAAACTATTACTCTGAGGAGGAGATCTCTCTGCCCATTGTTGGATATTATGGGCTGTGTGATGTGTTCCTTGTTCTGAAGAAATGACAGTTGGCCGTTAAAATTTCTACAGTATCTTCTGTTCCATTTTATTTTAATGGCAATCTGAATATTTGCATCTTTTAGCAGTAAGCAAATCTCAGTCTAAAGTCAGTGTCTATTTCTGTCAAGACCCATTTGTAGCCCCCATGGCTACCAGTGTCAGTCTCACTTGACAGCTATCTTCACAGCCTTCTCATCAGGGAATCTGCCCCATAGCCATCTGTAGTTCTGTCTCTCTTGCTGACAATTAGAAGAGTTTTTATTGGCATTTTGTGCCTGAGAGTGTGCAAGAAAAAACATGGCTAGATTTCAGCCCATTTATGCATTGCTGCAGTGCCCCTATATCCCTTCATTTCTGGGAACCTCAAGGGAGCACACAGGGATGTCTACTTGTTGATTCTAGCCACCTTCTGAACCAGAAAGGGGGTTCTTCCAATGGTCATCACCTTTTCTTACTTTAAAGTACTATTCAAATTTCTAGATCTGTGCTCCATATGGTGATCCTTTTAATAGCCAGGCTTCCAGTGTCCTTCTGCCTAATGATGTGGCCAAGCCAGTGGTCACTATCCGTGAGTCAGTAAAAATGCAAACATAGGAGCGCTTATCATTGTTTGATTTTTTTCATCCGTGCTAGGGAAAGAGCATGCAATTCAACCCACTGAGCTGACTTGTTTTTACCTTCATTGATGAAAGTAGCATCCTTCCAAAGAGGGTGGTGTCCATTTTAAAACTGCCATCCACAAACCAGTTCTTGGTTGGTCAGCTGAGAGCCATTTATAGGTCAATGTAGAACCCAGCAGCTCCTCACACGGTTCCAGAGTCAGTCTGGGAGAAGAGAGACTTGCTGCTTATGAGGATCTCTTCCTTTCATTCCCCTGGTAGCATGATCCTGTATAAACTACTTCCATTATTCAGAACTATTCTGGGCACTGCCATCCCATTTGAGCGTTTCTCTGAAATCACCCGAGAGAGCATGGGTATTTCAGAAGTCAAGATGAATTTTATGTCCCTGAGTCATAGGAGTGGTTTAAGTTAAGAGCCAGGTAATAAATGTGCCTCAAGTGGAAATTCTCTATTTCAAAGTCCTAGGAGTCCTTGCCGGAAGGCTCTCACAGGCTGTCATGATAAACACCAGAAAACACTCCAGAGAGAGTTATCAGGTGGGGAGTTTGTCCCCAGCAGCACTCCGGCTTCTGCTTCTAGTCTATACTCTGTGGGCCAAGGCAATCTTACTGGTTCCCATTTAGCACAGCCAACTGATATGGCCTGAAGGGAAGAATTACATGCCTTCTATTTTACAGTACTAGGTAGGAGGAAACATCTCTCAGCCAGATACAATGTCCATTCCCATAAAACATATAGGCAAAGGAGACAAGGTCTTTGCATAAAGCCAGTTTAAACATTTCAGCTTTCATAATCCTATCAACCCTTACATTTTTATAGTCTAGCCCCCGGGAGTTTTTTTTCCCCACCCACAGACTATATTACCTTCCCTTGTGCAAAAGGCTTTGGGTCATCAGGAGTTGAGCCAAGGAAACATGGCCTCTCTGTCAATCATTTTCTGGACTAATCAGTCTAACAATTACCTCAGGAAATTCCAGGTAGGGTTTCTCATCATAATCTTCACCATCTGGCTTTTAAAATCATTCAAACTGGAGTCAATGCAGCAAACTGAATTGAGGCCCTGTAGTATTAGGAGAATACCAGGAGTTCCTTTCAGTCCACCAAACTTCAAGGGTGTTGTGTTAACATCTTTGTTTCAGCCCATCAATTTCCACTTTATTTTATTTCTCAATGTCTACCTAAAGATTTCCACCCTGCTGGGATGAGTCCCATAACTCCTTTCCTTTCCTCTTAGTTTCACTCCCATCAATGTTTTATTTGTTTATGTTATTACTTAATAACCATTTAAAATTGTCACCTTCTTGCTATCAGTTCTTTTACTCTCCCTTTTGCCTCTCATTCTCTTGTAATTAACCTAATGTTTTGTTAGCATCTGTAAGACCCAGGACGGGTAGCCAAGACAGCAAGTTTGATAAGGCATCTGGAACTGCGGTTGGCTTCTGTAGGAGTAACATCACTTAGGGTTCACGTAGAAGAGGCCGCCTTAACCACAGCATTTACCATGCCCTATGTAGTGTGCATATTCAGTAGGTCCATATCCCAGTCATCACAAAGGCAGTCACACATGGTTTGCTTATGAAACATATCAGCTGCTTCATCTGGGGTGCTCCACTCGGCATTTATAAGGTAAAGTCTGGCAGTCCCTTTCCTTTGAGTAAACAGACCATAGAGTGGCTTTTATCTGGTCTACCAAGAAGGCTGTTACCTCATCAGTAACCTCCTGTGTGTCTGGATCCTATATCCCCATCTGTGATTTTTCAATAGTGAGCTGTGGGTCCGGCATCAACCCAAACATGCTCTTCCACTCCGTAGCATTTAAAACAAAAGATACTGTTCCTCAATTAGTTACTCTCAGAATCTATTGTAGAAAAGGAAGCTGATGATACTGATCTACAAAACAGAACAGTTTCTTCACACTGTACCCTCTGGTTTCAAGTTACTTGGTTTTGTCCTTCCCCACACTGACTACTTTCCTGGAAACCACAAGTCTCACAGGTACTTTCTGTTGTCTCTGTATAATTTTGCCCTTGTAGGGGTGGCTCTGAGGCTAGTGGCCTGAGCTCAGACTGACATCTGAGTTTGGTCAAGACTCAAGGCCCAACACGGCATTTTTTTTTAACTTTGATTTTAGCCATTACCCATAGCAATAACCAAGGGCTAGCATGTATAAGGTTTATCTTATTAGCTTGAATTTCCTTATATATCTGGTAAACGAAATCCCTGGGAGTTGAATCCATGCCTGAATTCCACTGGTAACTTTTATATTTAGTATTGAAGTGGAGCACAGCAGTGACTCCATACCATGGGTAACCACATAGTCACACAGAAATTACAGGTTCTTCATCCCCCATGCTTTTATCTTTCCTCTTCTGAAACTACATTATTTCTGTTAGCCTGGGCAGTTCTACCACATCCCACTTCTGACACCAATTGTTTGGAAAAACTCTCAAGCTGTTTTTCTTCTGCTCTCACACCAACATGTGGATCAATACAGAAAGTTTTGTGACTACATGTGTGGGGTTTTCCCACCTCACAACAAGATGTGGATACCAGCTGAGATCCCTCTAAGTCAATTCAACTCTGATGCTGCCTTCTCAGAGACAGCCTGAGATCCCACAGGTTGAAGGTTCAGTCCACAAGACTGCCCCATACCCCAGACACCAGTCACAAGTCTAGGCCTCTGGAACTTCCAGCTGAATTGTTGCAAGTTGTGGTTCCCATGACTCCCTCTTTGTGCTTCGCTAATTTGACAAAGTAACTTAAAGAACTGAGGGAAACACATTTACCAATTTATCATAAACAATATTACAAAGGATATCAATGAGGAGATGCACAAGACAAGGTAGGGGGTGGGGTGCAGAGGTCCCATCCTCTTCCTGGGGCACCACTTTCCAAGTACTGCCAGATGTTCAGCTATTCAGAAGCTCTGTGAACTGTCCTTTTGGATTTTTATGGAGGCTTCATTACTTAGCCATGATTCACCATCATGTAGAGATGTGATTGGATGAAAAGAGTTTAGTTGCATATTAATAGAGTGCATAGAAAAACCTGACAGGACTTGTTTGTTCAGATTCTTCTTGGACTCCTTGTGAAGTGTTCCTTCCTCTAGGAATGGGACTGGACCCTCTCTGGAATCAGGGTCTTTTGACCCACAATCAGGTTAGAGCCCTGTCTTGGACAAGTAAAAGGAAGATAGGGGAAGGTAAGAGAGAGAAAGATACATATTGATTCTCTTTGCTGAGGTCTGTTCAAGAGGCTTAAAATGTCCAAGCATTATAACAAAAGACTGTAACAAGGACTATAGAAATTATGAGCCAGAAACTGTGAAATAAAGCTGTGTGTGTGTTTGTATATATATGTGTGTGTGTATGATATATATATATATATATCATAAAATCACGTTTATTTTAATGCTATAGTATTTTAGAATATGTGAAGAATAAAAGTAATATAAACAGAACTCATATTTTCACCACCTAAAATTGAAGCTAAGATGTTTTTACATTTGATTTAAATAATTGTATAAGAAATAAGCATTTCATTGATGGGCATTTGAGTTGGTTCCAGGTCTTTGCTATTGTAAACTGTGCCACAATGAACATATGGTGCATGTGTCTTTATAATAGAATAATTTATAATCCTTTGAATATATACCCAGTAATGGGATTGCTGGGACAAATGGAATTTCTATTTCTAGGTCCTTGAGGAATTGCCACACTGTCTTCCACAATGGTTGAACTAATTTACATTCCCACCAACAGGGAAAAGTGTTCCTGTTTCTCCACATCCTCTCTAGCATCTGTTGTCTTGTCTCCAGATTTCTTAATGATCGCCATTCTAACTGGCATGAGATGGTATCTCAATGTGGTTTTGATTTGCATTTCTCTAATCACCAGTGACGATGAGCATTTTTTCATATGTTTATTGGTCTCATATATATCTTCTTTTGAAAAGTGTCTGTTCATGTCCTTTACCCACTTTTGAATGGGTTTGTTTGTTTCTTGTAAATCTGTTTTAGTTCTTTATAGATTCTGGATATTAGCCCTTTGTCAGATGGGTAGATTGCAAAAATTTTTTCCCGT
The DNA here is from genome assembly GCA_963573385.1 of Cacajao melanocephalus. Taxonomy (NCBI): domain Eukaryota; kingdom Metazoa; phylum Chordata; class Mammalia; order Primates; family Pitheciidae; genus Cacajao; species Cacajao melanocephalus. Next base: position 8,992 of record CAUYLG010028015.1, read on the forward strand.
TTTGTTGGTTGCCAGTTCACTCTAATGATTGTTTCTTTTGCTGTACAGAAGCTCTGGAGTTTAATTAGATCCCATTTGTCTATTTTGGCTTTTGTTGCCAATGATTTTGGTGTTTTAGTCATGAGGTCCTTGCCTATGCCTATGTCCTGAATGGTTTTGCCTAGGTTTTCTTCTAGTGTTTTTATGTTGTTAGGTCTTATGTTTAAGTCTTTAATCCATCTGAGTTAATTTTAGTGTGGACAGGGAAAATGTGGCACATATACACCATGGAATACTATTCAGCCATCAAAAATGATGAGTTTTGTGCCCTTTGTAGAGACATGGATGAATCTGGAAATCATCATTCTCAGCAAACTGACACAAAAACAGAAAATCAAACACTGCATGTTCTCACTCATAGGTGGGTGTTGAACAATGAGAACACATGGAAATAGGGAGGGGAGCATCACACACTTGGGTCTGTTGGGGGAGACTAGGGGAGGGACAGCATTGGGTAGGGAGGTTGGGGAGGGATAACATGGGGAGAAATGCCAGATAGGTGATGGGATGATGGAGGCAGTAAACCATATTGTACATGTATATACCTATGCAACAATCCTGCATGTTCTGCACATGTACCCCAGAACTTAAAGTGCAATAATATATATATAGAGAGAGAAAGAAACATTTCAGAAAAAGCTAAGTACCCTTGAATTCATGCCCCAGTTCTATCCTTATTCCATTTATATATCTTTTTTTAAAACTAATTTTTAAAATACACTTTTATTTATTTATTTATTTTGAGATGGAGTTTTGCTCTTGTTCAGGATGGAGTGCAATGGTGTTAGCTCACCACAGCCTCCACCTACCAGGTTCAAGCAGTTCTGCCTCAGCCTCCCAAGTAGCTGGGATTACAGGCATGCACCACCATGCCCAGCTAATTTTGTAATTTTAGTAGAGACAGGGTTTCTCGGTGTTGGTCAGGCTGGTCTCGATCTCCTGACCTTAGGTGATCCACCCACCTTGGCCTCCCAAAGTGCTGGGATTACAGGCCTGAGCCATAGCGCCCAGCCTATTAAAATAGACTGTTTTTTTTTTTTTAAGTTTTTAATTTACAGAAAGGTTGAGCAGAACAGTCAGAGATGTCATATATATCCCTTGCCTCAACACATGCATAATTTCTTTTGTTATAATGTCCCCCACCAGAGTGTTATATTTGTTACAACTGATGAATCTGTCATTTTCTTCCAAGTTCTTAGTTTACATTATTGGTCACTCTAGGTACTCTGCATTTTATAGGATTGCACAAATGTATAATGACAAGTATCTACCGTTATGAACCAAATCATATATAGTGTTTGTACTTCCTAAATAGTATCTGTGCTCTATTCATAATTTCTTCCCCACTAAACCTCAACAACTGTTTTTTTTTTGTTTGTTTTTTTTACTGTCTCCATAATTTTACCTTTTGCAGAATGTCATATAGTTAGAAACATAATATGCATTCTTTTAAGATTGGTATTTTTCCACTTAGTAAAATACATTGAAGTTTTTCCGTGTCTCTTTTTTAAAATTTATTTTACTTTAAGTTCTAGGGTAAATGGGCAGAACTTTCAGGCTTGTTAGATAGTTATACATGTGCCATGGTGGTTTGCTGCATCCATCACCCCATTATCTACATTAGGTATTTCTCCTAATACTATCCCTCCCTAATCCCCCTATCCCTGACAGGCCCTGCTGTGTGATGTTCCCCTCCCTCTGTCCATGTGTTCTCATTGTTGAATTTTCATTTATGAGTGAGAACATGCACCCTTTGGTTTTCTGTTCCTATGTTAGTTTGCTGAGAATGATGGTTTTCAGCTTCATCCATGTCCTTGCAAAGGACATGAACTTATCCTTTTTTATGGCTGCATAGTATTCTGTGGTGTATATGTGCCACATTTTCTTTATCCAGTCTATCATTGATGGGCATTTGGGTTGGTTCCAAGTCTTTAATATTGTGAACAGTGCTGCAGTAAACGTATGTGTGCATGTGTCTTTATAATTGAATTATTTATAATCCTTTGGGTATATGCCCAGTAATGGGATTGCTGAGTCAAATGGTATTTCTAGTTCTAGATCCTTAAGGAATCGCCATACTGTCTTCCACAATGGTTGATCTAATTTACATCCCCACCGACAGTGTATAAGTGCTCCTATTTCTCCACATTCTCTCCAGCATCTGTTGTCTCCTGACTTTTTAATGATTGTCATTCTAACTGTAGTGAGATGGTATCTCATTGTGGCTTTGATTTGCATTTCTCTAATGACCAATGATGATAAGCTTTCTTTCATATGTTTGTTGGCTGCATAAATGTCTACTTTTGAGAAGTGTCTGTTCATATCATTTGCCCACTTTTTGATGGGATTGTTTATTTCTTGTAAATTTGTTTAAGTTCTTTGTAGATTCAGGATATTAGCCCTTTGCCAGATAGGTGGCTTGCAAAAAATATCTCCCTTTCTATAGGTTGCCTGTTCACTCTGATGATAGTTTCTTTTGCTGTGCAGAAACTCTTAAGTTTAATTCTATGCCATTTGTCTGTTTTGGATTTGTTCCCATTGCTTTTGCTGTTTTAGTCATGAAGTCCTTGACCTTACCTATGTCGTGAATGGTATTGCCTTGGTTTTCTTCTAGGGTTCTTATGGTATTAGGTTTTATGTTTAAATCTTTAATCCATCTTGAGTTAATTTTTGTCTAAGGTGTAAGGAAGGGGTCCAGTTTCAGCTTTCTCCATATGGTTAGCCAGTTTTCCCAACACCATTTATTATATAAGGAATCCTTTCCCCATTGCTTGTTTTCCTTGGGTTTGTAAAAAATCAGATGGTTGTAGATGTGTGGTGTTCTGTTCCATTGGTCTATATATCTGTTTTGGTACCAGTACCATGTTGTTGTGATTACTATAGCCTGGTAGTATAGTTTGAAGTCAGGTAGCGTTATGCTTCCAGCTTTTTTTTTTTTTTCCTTAGTATTGTCTTGGCTATGCCGACTTTTTTTTAAAGTTCCATATGAAATTTAAGGGTTTTTTTTTTCCCCAATTCTGTGAAGAAAGTCAATGGTAGCTTCATGGGGATAGCATTAAATCTATAAATTACTTTGGGCATTATGGCCATTTTCACGACATTGATACTTCCTAACCATGAGCATGGAATATTTCCATTTGTTCACATCCTCTCCTATTTTCAATGTCCTTTAATGGCTTGCTAAATAAATTTTTTGTTAGAGCTGAATAGTATTCTGTTGTCTGAACATACCATAGATTATCCATTTGTCTATGAAAGAACATATTGACATTGGTTGCTTCCACATTTTGGCAATTATGACTAAAGCCAATATAAAAATCTATGTGTAGGTTGTGTAGATGTAACTTTTTCAGTGTGATTTTTTAGTGTGGTTAAAGGCATTATAGTTACATTTCAATAAGAGCTCCTATATTTCAGAGATGCATACTGAAATATGGATTAAAAGGTATAGTGACTGATGTTTGAATATTATGAGAGAAAGTCAAGTGAGAAAGACAAAAAATTGTGGGTTATTTTATGAAAAATTGATTTATGAGTACATGAAGATTCAGTTCGCCTAAGAAAGGCTCATCTGGAGTCGTAGTTAATTCAATCTTTCTTGCATCCACCATTTTTCCATGTTCTCAAAAGCAATGTGTATGTTTTTGTTTCTAGTTGGTACAGTGGAATTGATGGCATGTCTTTAGAACTTGCTTCTTTTAAGATATCACTTCTAGGGATGTTACAATAAGCCAAGTGACTTCATATATTTGTTTGTATATTTCCAGAAGGCTTAAGTTTCCATGAGATTTAAGGAGTAACACTCCATCTATTTGTTAATGGGACACTGAGTGACAGGGTAATTGTTATTGGGAAAGGTCATATGAAGCAGATCCTCAAAACGATAATCTGACCTGAGTTTCTTCACAGATTAAAGGAATACAGATTTGTAGATCAAATCTTATATTGATCTAGGGAGTATGCTCTTGCATAAAGAAAATGGAAAGTAATCACCACTATTTCCTTAACAAATACATGCTACAAACATTTGCTCTCTCAATGCCTTTCCTTCAATCCTTGATACATTCTATGTCACAAATAGTGATTATCTGACCGTTTGTGATGTCAGCAAATACCGTGGATTACCCATTTTTCATTTCCTCTGTCACAGAAGTTATCTTAGGGATTCTTAATATGTAAGCAACTTGATCCCAGATTCCCACTTTGTGGGTCTGTTTTCCAGAAACTTTGTAAGTATTCATTACTTTGTCAGTCAGTGACTAATAAGGGAACAGATGGCATTCTCCAATTAAGATAATTCCAGAATTATTTGAAAAAGCAGAGATCTTCAGTAAAAGAAAAGTCCCCCAGAAGGAAAGCAGACAGATAAATGTCGCAAATATGCATTTATACCTTTCTTCCATTTCTTGCTGGGGCTCCTTTTTGGAAACCACATGATAAGACAGTCCATTGATTTAGGGCCTACTTGTCAGACTCTCAAGGTGGAGAGCAAAGTGGAGAAGATTATATGTAGAGTTGATTTCTAGTGGAAAACAAAGAATACTTGTGAAACAGAACTATCTTCAGTTAGAATATGTCCTTTTGAAATGAAAATAAAAATATTCAAAGTAAGGAACAGAATTTCATACCCAAATGGAGGGGAACAAAGAAGTTTCTTGATCAAGTCTCTAGGATGGCAAGACAGAAGCAAAAATGTGGGAGTTATTTTATGACAAGGGTAGGGTAATTAATTCAGTTTAATAATATGAAGCTAGTTTTCGTATTACTAATACATGATGACTGAATATCTGACCCTGACCTACTGACCTTTGCAATGGAAAAGAGTTAAAGTAAAGCTCAATATTCTAATAATACCTGTAACCATGAGAGAGAGACATGTATATGAATATGTCAGAGCAAAATATAAGAAATATCAGAAAGGATAAATTAAAAGAGGATATATTTGTATTAGAAAAAAATATTTTTGTGAGTTGTAACTGACTGAGGTGTGTATGTTGTGAAACGCCAGTGAGAAAGAGAAAAGTTTTGCATGATTTTCTTGAAATGAAAATTAAATTGAAAGGAAAAGATGTTGGATCATATAGTTCTCTGTTCTGGAAAATAAGAAATATTAACAATCAATATTTATCCTTAATAGGCTATTTTTGGAATTTAATCAATAGGAAGAAAGTTTAGTCCCAGAAAGGGTTCCTGAAACATGATTAAAGTATATAATCCAAAATAATTGAATGATTGCTGACCTCAAACATGACCATATCAAGAAAAGACAGGGAATCTGCTTGTAATCAATACATATAAAATTAAATATTTTATGTATTCCTATACAGTAATATTTCAGACTTACTGTTATAATAGGCTTACTCTAACAAACTTACTCTAACTGAAAGGCATGGATATGTATTTTCTAAAGAAGAATATGCTGTCATTACATATAAAGAAGCATAGCATTGACCATCCCAAGCTACAAAGTCCAGGTTCACAAACTCACTCACTTAATCTATGATCTCAGGTAAGTTCTATAATCTCTCTGTGCATCAGCTTCCTTATACATAAAATTGACTAACAATTGACACTTTTTCACAAGCTTGCTATGAAGGTTAAATAAATTAACTCATGCAGTGTTCATAGTGCAGAACTTACAGGTAGTAACTGCCATCATTATGGTATGTTCATCGGGCTTTCCCAAAGATTTGACATGATTGAAATGATTTTTTTGATTTATTTTTTTAATTGGAGTCACAGTCTGTCACCCAGGATGGAGTGCAGTGGCACGATCTCGGCTCACTGCAACATTCGCCTCCCGGGTTCCAGTGATTCTCCTGCCCCAGCCTCCTGAGTAGCTGGGACTACAGGTGTGCACTACCATGCCTGGCTAATTTTTTGTGTTTTTAGTAGAGACAGGATTTCACCATGTTAGCCAGGATGGTCTCGATCTCCTAACCTCGTGAACCACCCATCTCCACCGCCCAAAGTGCTGGGACTACAGGTGTGAGCCACCACGCCCAGACTATCAAATAGATTTTTTTTTCAACTGTCAACATTTTGCCACATGCACTTTTTAAAAAAATTATTATTATTATACTTTAAGTTCTGGGGTACCTGTGCAGATCGTGCAGGATTGTTACATAGATATAGACATGCCATGGTTGTTTGCTGCATCCATCCCCCCTGTCATCTACATTAGGTATTTCTCCTGTTATCCCTCCCCAATCCCCCCATACCCTGCTGTCCCTCCCATAGCCCCACTACCCCACATTGAGATATCATCTCAGGCCAGTTAGAATGCTGATCATTAAAAAATTAGGAGACAACAGATACCCGAGGCGATGTGAAGAAATAGGAACACTTTTGCACTGTTGGTGGGAATGTAAATTAGTTCAACCATTGTGGAAGACAATGTGACGATTCCTCAAGGACATAGAAATAGAAATGCCATTTGACCCAGCAATCCCATTACTGGGAATATACTCAAAGGATTATAAATCATTCTATTATACAGACATATGCACACACATGTTCATTGCGGCACTGTTTCAAATTGATTTTTAAGAAAACATTTCATTGAAATATAAAAGCACAAAAGTGTCCTGCTTAATAAGTGGACGTTTCTCAAAGTGTACATAGCCATATAACCACATAGTTTAAGAAATAGAAAATTGTTTTCTGAGAGGCTCCTCTAAGTAGTGTCACATTTGCTGTGTCCCCAGATGTCATCAGATTATTGTTTCTTGGTTCAGTGTTTCATAGCCTCTGAAAATGGAAGGTGTTTTCTTGGACAATTGGAGAAATGTGATCTCATTAACAGGTACTACTATTCTGATTACTGAAAGGTAAAATGCATTGACATTTGGATTCATAGTTACTAGATATTGTATTCCACTTTATTCATTTTAAAAAGCCTGATCTATTCAGGGTCTCCTAATCAATTGATAATGAGAAAGAACTATATCCTGGATTGCAGTGATATCACTGAAAACTGTATATTTGATTGTAATCATGCTACCTAGAAATCTTCCTATCTCCTTTGAGCATCTCCCTTCCTTTTAAGTTCAACTATGCTAACTATACAGGTTTTTGTTTTACGAAGATTTTTTCCACCTGGTTAACAAAGATCAGATGAGCACTAGAATATGAAATAGTGATTATTTTGTCTATGAAACATACAACAAATAAAGAAGAGTCGTCAGGTAAAAATTAAAATGAAGTAAATCCAAACACAACAACAAAAATAATGCATGAAACAAAAATATGTCAATGTAGTTTATTATTTATTATTTACTGCATGTCTTCAGCTAGTGGTGAAATCAGCCTTCCCATAGCCATAAATGGAAAAGAAAATTACAAGTATTGACCCTTCCTTTTTCTATATATAGATGTGTGTGTGGTTTTTTTTTAATAAAGAATAGTGTATCTTTGAAGTTTACGACATGTTACGAGATATATATATATAGATAGTATATGATATATATACAGATAGTGAAATGATTATTACATGAAGCTGTTAGCATATCTATCATCTCACATGGTTTCATTTGTGACAAGAACAGGAAAAATCTACTTTAAAAAATCTCTAGTATAATATAAGACGGTTTTATTTACCTTAGTCCTCATGTTACACATTGGCTTTCTAGACTTCTTCACCCTACATATTTGTTATTTTACTTCAGCTTATCAACATCTCTTCATTTTCTTTCCTATGCCCTCACCCTTTGTAACCACTGTTTTATTCTCTACGGCTCTGTATTTGAGTTCTATTTCTTTTCATTCGATATGCATGTAAGATCATGTAATATTTTTCCTGCTGTGTCTTATTTTACTTAATATCTTCCAGGTCAATCACTGTTATGGCAAGACGTCCTTTTTTAAGGCTAAATAACATTTCATTTCATTTCCTGTAGGTGTACATATGTGTGTATATGTACATATATGCACACATAACATGCACACACCCCATATTTTCTTCATTTGTCCATGAGCATTCAGATTGTTTCCATATCTTGGCTATTGTGAATAATGCTGCAATAAACATGAAAATGCAGATATTTTTACACGGTAGTGATTGTCTCCTTTTAATATATATGCCCAAAAGGAGATTACAATGTATTACAATGTATTACTTCTATGTCTTTAGTATGGTAGTTACTAATGTTTTTAGTAACTTCTATACTCTTTCATAATGGCCATACCGCCCTAAAGCCCCACCAACAGTGTGCTAGGGTTCCGTTTTCTCCACAACTTCATGTTGGTCCTTGAAATGGATTCAATTGAAATGTACCACCATAAGGCAAACTGAAACAGAATTAGCACTTTTTAAATTATTATTTTAGTAGATATGGGATTTTACCATGTTGGTCAGGCTGGTCTCGAACTCCTGACCTTGTGATCCACCTGCCTTAGCCTCCCAAAGTGCTGAGATTACAGGCGTGAGCCACCATGACCAGCCCAGAATTGGTATTAATGTGTCAAATCTTATCTAAAACCTATAATTTTTGACTTAATAATATTTTTAATGAAACATTTAATTTGAAGAAATGTATAATTAGGATGTAAAATCAGACTTGTCAAAGTTACCCTAGTCTATTTGAATTCAAATACTTAAGACAATCAGTATATGAATATTTTATCTCATAAATTGTAACAACTTACAATATGGCTTAAATTCATATTAACAAAATATTTGAGTTGAATAGTTTTGAGTCAGTTGAATATTTTTAGATGCATGAAAAACATCAATAAGATACCTTTAAAATCCTGAATAATTTTTGACAAAATTAATTTGTATTATCAATGTTTGAGAAATACACAAAGTAATTGTTCAGAGACATTCTTTTGCATTCATATCCCAATTTCATCTTGCCTTTGTGAATCAAGTTATCTGAAATTTCCAATATCATCCTCCTTTCTTCTACTTCTTTCTTTTCCTCCTATGTCAAGTTCTGTTAATTACAACATTTACATTTTTCCTTCTTTACACTATCAAATCCGCTAAACCACCTTTAGTTGCTCTTGTAATCAATTCCTTCCTGGTCCCTTTGTATGCAGATTCTATCCACAAATGTATCATGCACTTTGTCACAAGATATATTTTCCAATGTATGATTCTTTCTTCAATTATTTTTTCTTTTGTTTTAGAGACAAGGTCTCACTTTGTCACCAAGGCTCGAGGGTAGTGATATGATGCTTATAGTCCCAGCTACTCAGAAGCTGAAGCAGGCGGATTACTGCAACCCTGAACTCCTGGGCTGAAATGATTCTCCTGCTTCAGCCTCCTGAGTATCTGGGACTATAGGCATGCATCACCACACCCTGCTGATATTTATTTTTACTTTTTGTAGAGATGAGGTCTAGCTACGTTGCCTAGGCTGGTCTTGAACTCCTGGCCTGAAGCAAGCCTCCTGCTGAACCCTCCCAAAACATTAAAATTATAGGCGTGAGCCACCACCCTCAGCCCCTAATATATAATTCTGATGATTTTGTTCCATTGCAAAAGACTTAAAATATTTCTCCATACCAATAAAATGGTAGTATTTCATATAGAGCTTTAGGCTCTAAAATAATATATCTGTAAAACAAATAATATGTTTAACAGATATATTATTTTAGGGCCTAAAGCTCTTCTTTAACTCCAACTATCCTGGAATGTAATGCCAGCCATTATTTATATTTTCCCTGCCTTTGGGTCTTCAAATGTTACACTAATTAAAGGCTATAAGATTTGCCACAGGGACTTAGGGTCATAGATCTGGACATAAAGGGATTACTACAGATTTTAGTTTGAGTTTTCTGTATCATCACATTGTTTTTATGTGGAGTATAAGCTTCAGTTTAGACATAATAATGTTATAGAAGATACTCAGAGTGCATATAAGCATGAGAAGGTATCAGCATTTCATATTTTAAAATATGGTTTTATATGAGGCATGAGATGGATGCTAAGGCCTTCTAATCTACCATTTGTATTTGCACTATTATATTTAATGCATGGATGATCAATCGACCATAAAGTTTCATTTGTGCTCACATTCTTTAATTCCAATTAAAACAAGAATTCTCAATTCAGTGCCACCATCTAATGAAACTTTTTTCAAACTGTACTTTATGAAGATAATTTATTTTTTGAGATATCATTTTAAGACCTTTTAGATAAGTGATATAAATGAAGCCAATGCAAAATTTAGATAGTATGTAAATAAAAATACTGTGCTGATGATTATCTTTTATGAAATAAATTAAGAATTATTTTCATAAGAAAGATAAATAATTTCTATGTAGCTATTTTTTTGTGGCAGGAAGTCATAACAGTATTTAATATGTCCAAAAATGAACATTGCAAGCCAATTCTAAAAATAATTGTACCACATTTTCCATCTGTTACAATGCTCTGTTAAGTTGTAGGATCCATAGTTGCGTATTATAAATGATCTGTGGTAAGTGCATGTTCTAATGTAACTTAATCATATTTCACAAACTTAAACTATCAATGGCCATACAATCACAATAGTATTCTGTTTTGTTGTTATTGTTGTTTTAGATGATGTTATGGTTTGAATGTGTTCCCAAAAAGCATGTGTTGGATATTTAATCCCTAATCCAATTTTTTGTGAGATGATGCCTAAACAGAAGAGTTTAGGGCATGAGGGCTCCACCCTCAAGAATGAATAAATGCCGTTTATAAAAGGATTTGAGGCCAGGCATGGTGGCTCACGCCTGTAATCCCAGCACTTTGGAGGCCAAGGAGGGTGGATCACCTGAGGTTGGGACTTCGAGACCAGCCTGACCAACATGGAGAAACCCTGTTCCTACTAAAAATATAAAATTAGCCAGGTGTGGTGGCGCATGCCTGTAATCTCAACTACTCAGGAGGCTGAGGCAGGAGAATCATTTGAACCCAGGAGAGGGAGGTTGAGGTGAGCCGAGATCCTGCCATTGCACCATTGCACTCCAGCCTGGGAAACAAGAGCCAAACTCTGTCTCCAAAAAAAAAAAAAAAAAAAAAAAAAGGGTGTTTGCGGCTGCGTGTTTGAGCTCTCTTGCTCTCTCTCTGTCTGTCTTAGCTCTTCTGCTGTGGGATGACTTAGCAGAAAGCCCTTGCTACATGCTGACCCCTTCATCTTGGACTTTTTGGATTCCAGAACCAAGAGCCATTTACAATGAACAGAAAATTACCCAGTCTGCTGCATTCTATTGTAAGCAGCATGAAACAGACTGACACTGATGAAATCTATAAAGCCTTATTTTGAATAAGTGAATGAATTAAAATGATTACAATGTATTTTCCATCATGATATAGTCTTTAAGGGAAATGTAATGGCCACAAAAATCAGTCTGTTCTTTTCTGACTAAAGATAGTATAATATAAGAAAATAAATACTTAATAAAGAGTTTAACCTTGGAATTCTCAGGTATTATCTTAGTTTTACCATTACATAGGTTATACTTCATGGAGAATAAAAAATTCTTTGTCATATTAAATCAGCTATTGGCACAAATTATGCTATGTAACAAACCACCCCAAACCCCACTGGTTTATGTTGAAAACATTTCTTTTTCTTGCATTCTGTCTGCAGTTCCCATGGAGCAGCTTTGCTTCAGGCTGTGATTTAGCTGGGCTTGGCTAGGCATACCTGAGCTTGGCTACAGTTGATATAGATTCAGGTATTTTTCAAGACTGTTCAGGCTTAAGGGGCCAAAGCTACACAGAGCATGTGCTCTTATGGCAGACCAGTGCAGCAAAAGAAAGCAAAGCAAACTACAAATTTCACTTAAAACCTCTGCTCATGCAAATTCTACACATATCTCGTCACACACACACACATACACACACATTTACCTGGTTAAGTGGAAAAATCATACTTTCAGAAATATAGCCACTTCTTGAAGAGGGAGGGACTACTTATTGAAGAGTAATTTGTGTTATTGCAGTCCAAACTCTTGTTCACAAACATCCTCTTCCTCTTGCATGCAAAATATGCATACACACCTTCCCTATGCATCATTAAAAGTCTCATTTATTTATAGCCTTAGGCTAAAATTCTAGAATATCGAGACTATATTAAGTATAAATTTGGCTCTTCTTCCTCCAGAGACCAATAAACCAAAACATACATGAAACATGTAATTAGGAAAAAAGAAAATAAAGGAGGTTCAGAACAACTGGTGGAATTGTAACATTGGAAAGTGGAGAGAATGTGAGCCATATGGAATACAGTGGTGTATGGCGACTCAGAAATATTACTGGATAAATGTTTCCACTTTCCTCTATCCTTTGTTTAGATAGCTTACTGGTTTAGGATTCTTTTTTCTTGTTTCAAACAGGTCCCCAATTCAATATTATTGACAGTGTGCATCCACTTTCCAGGACGTCTGTCCCATTCTATCATCCTCCTTGGCCACAAGTGAGGAAGTAATTAGAGACTCTTCCCTCCTTGGCAACTTGAGACTCTTTCAGTCCAATTGCTACCAGTATGATATTGGTGGCATATGCATTATGCTTTTTCATCTCATATAGTCAGTTTCTTTTAATTCAGGGTATGGGTGCTTTCACAGCTGTCTGAAATATGTAGTGAGTTTTCTATGTATGATCTTAGGTAATGCCATTTTCCAAAGAACATACCCACACTTTTTGGGTTGTGACTATAGGTACCTACCTGTCTATCTCCCTCACTGCCTCTGTCTAGACTTGGCTACAGGAAATTTGGATAGAAACATAATGTGTAGGACAATTAGCCTATTAAAGCCACCTCAATCTTCTTATGTGTCTTTGATTTTATATTTATCTTAATGGCATGTATTGTGATTGCATATTGAATTTTGTCTTTTTCTAGCAGCTACATTTTAATGGTTGCAACTTTGATTTCGTTAGAAATAATTTTAATTCCCAACACTTCAGTTTCTTATTTTTCTCTGTTCTTTCACATTTCGGTTGACAAATTAGCTAGGACTTTTCTGAGATTATCAGGTTTGTTTTGCTATTGTTTTACCTTATCAAATATAGTTCACACTATTTTTTTTAATATTTTTTTTGAAAGAAAGAGAAAAAAGAAGGAGTGAAAGATAGAAAAAAAAAAGAATGTAAGAGAGAAAGAGGAAGAGAAAGAGTGAGAGAGAACGGGATTCTTGTTCTATTGCCCAGGCTAGAATGCAGTCTAAAAATGGGTATTAAAAACCTCTATTATGCCAATAATTGTGCTTAACAATGGAGACAGGAAGGAATAAGGGATGAAAATAACAAACAAGCAGCCAACCAGTGTTTTACTTAAACCTGT
>CAUYLG010028016.1:0-33785 GCA_963573385.1 Cacajao melanocephalus
TCTAGCCTGGGCAATAGAACAAGAATCTCGTTCTCTCTCCCTCTTTCTCTTCCTCTTTCATTCTCTCTTACATTCTTTTTTTTCTTTCTTTCACTCTCACTTTCTTTCCTCTCTTTTTCTTTCTTTCAAAAATAAAAAAAAGAAAAATAAAAGATAAGCTATCAATAATGTAGATAAAGAAGATATTAGAAAGGTAGCTAGATAAGATATTAGGAAGAGTGTCTATATTTGCCTTGGCACATTTTTAAATGTATAAGTCAAAATTGTTATATTCGAACTTTTCAACTCTTGTAACACTTAAAATAATTTTGATTTATTTTTAACTCAAACACTTGTAGGTAGATGTCTATATTTTATCACCACAAATTAAAAACAATTTTATACTACATTTAAGTGAATCCACTTATTTCATATGTATACATATGCAGTATAATAGAAAGTTACATATTAATTTGTGTTTGCATAAATATACATTATAAAAGATATCTAAAATCTATACTCCCAAACTTTTTAACTTATATGTAAATTTTATCATTGTTGTAGCTATATATGTCCATTTGTAACTCTGTCTTGACATTCATCGTCTACATAAAACATGTAAAAAAGCTGCTCCTGAACAGTTAAACATATTACTTTGTTTGCATTCTTCTTTGAATTAATATTTCCACTCTTCATGCCAATATAAATTTATACTAATAAATGTTTTAGTATACTTGTATTTTTAAAATTATTCCTGCAGATCATTTTTGGAAGAAACATAGTATATAGAGCGATAGAGTATCTTCAAATTGAATATCTTAAAATTTATTCTCTTTAATTTATTCATGTCCTTCTACCATCCGGGGTATGCTCACTAGTTTGAAGATCTAAGGTTATAATATTCTTTAAAATATAATTTCATAATTAAATTTAAATTGATTATATAAATGTATCAGTATAATGTATTGTCATTATAAATATAAATTTACTACAAGGACTTAACTATGAAGCTTATATATTAAAAATTCTCTTGGTTGTGTTATAAAATTCTGTCTGCCTCATCTCTTTACATTCCTAGAAAACTCTATCTTCATAATTAGCTAAAATGAATCCTTTATTTAAAAATAAAATCTTAAAAATGTATGACAACATAAAATATAAATTACTCATAATTATTAAATTTAAACAAGAAAATAATGTGCATATCTACTCCTCCTTTTTGGCAAACCAAACTTCCACCATCCCAGAGATACAGATTATGTCATTTAAAAGAAAAAGGGGAGAAATGGGTATACCTATATACCTTATACCGATAACACAGGTGATACTAGTTTACTTTGTAAAAAATCCCCTGCTAAAATACATTATTGTTATTTTCTTTGTAAACTAGATGTCTTCTTAAAATGTTGTCTTCATCTAAGTCAGTTGAGTAATTTATAATTGTTGCATGTTCTAACAGTTTTCCCCCAAAATACAAATATTTTCAACAATAATGATAATTAATATTTTCAGTGTATAAAGTTACCAAATTTTCAAATAATTGTGTTGATCATGGTTCTAAATTAAATTTATATTGAAGAATACCTGCAAGATTCAACTTTATTAGGAAAAATCCTAAATACTTTCCAAATGCTTAATATTGTACTTAGCAAAATAATTAATATGCTATGATATAGGACATATATGAAGGTTGCTCTTTCTTTAATAGATTGGTGCTTTGTTAATGAGATGAATGAACAATTTAACAAATTTAAGCTATGATATTTTTGAAAAATAAGTAGGTGTTTAGGGATTGTCTCATTTATCAAAACATATTTTTATTATTTCTAGGAAAGTAGTATAGTGCTTAGAATTAGCTAAAATATTTAACTATTTGCGGCTATTCAAAGACAAATACCAGATGCATTACAGTGGATGCCCACTGGAGAAGGGGAATGGGAGACGGTTTTATGATGGCATAAGGAAAAAAGCTGTGTATCTATAAACATAGAATAAATATGGATAATTCTGAGGTAGGAGGCAGGCAAGCCACAGCTCTGGACCAGATTGAAGACTGGCCAAAGATTAGAAGAGACACCAAAGACACTTCTCCATAAGACATGCCCAACAGTGCCATGACAGCTTACCATTGCCTTGGCAAAAGCAAGAAGTTACCAGTCCTTGCCAAGGCAACACCCAGAAGTTACTGCCCATTTTCTCGTTTGCCCCTTAATTAGCATATCATTAAAAGTAGGTATAAATGTGACTACAGAACTGCTCCTGAGTTGCTTTGCTCCACATACTGCTTATGAGATAGCCCTGCTCCAGAGGAGCAGTCACACAGCTGCAGGACTGCCGCCACCTCAATAAGGCTGTTTTCTTCCACCACCAGCTCGCTCTTGAATTCATTCCTAGGTGAAGCCAAGAAACTGCCCTGTATCAAGTCTATGTGTATATAAGTGTACATACTTATATACACATAGGCATGTATAAGTGGCCCTTCTGCCTGAGACTCTCACAGAAGAATGGCCCCTGTGCTGTGTATGTATTAAGGTAATTAAGGTAATTAAGCCACTTCTATGCCTTGTGGACTCCCATCTATACTGCAGAGGATTGCAAAATCCTGGTCATAACCCTTAATCAGACTCCGTAAACAATAGTTGATGCTTAAGCAAACAAAGTGATAACTATTCCATTCCTTTATGAAACACTCATCTTTAATTTTTCCTCACTATTATTCTTAGCACGTCAAATTGAGGTTAATAAAATAATTTAACCTTGCTCATGGATGGTGTAAATGCACAACTACTCTGTATGTAAACACCTGCAGTACTGTTTTAATGTGCTGACAGTGTCTAATGAAAGTAGCATGTATCTGCTAACATTTTAAAAATCACTCTAAATTGAGGCTTAATTTATTAATTTTTAAAAACGTTGATTAGAGGCTTAAGGATTTCTTAAAACCAAAACAGATACAAATACACTCGTTTCACAGAAGAGGCTTCTGAGGTTAGGGAATCTTCAATGTTTTGACAATTATTAGATAGTAAATTAGGGGCAGTATGGGATTAAAGCCAAATTATTCTATTGCTTTCTTCATGGATATTTCTACTATAGTATGTTTTATGTTCAGATGTATAACATACATTTTGCATGCTATTGTTCAAATTATCTTTATACCAGTTGTTACAATTCAGACGTGGAGGGAATTACAATTCAGACATACAAGGTCATGTAAATGAATGAACAGAAGCAATGAAAATGTGCAGGTATGTATTGTGTGAACAAACATGCAAACTGGAAAGCAATTCTTCTGCCTAAAGAGACATCCTCTACTCAGCTCCAGCTGGCTTCTGCCATTGGAAGTGCATGCCCAAAGCGACCAGATTTATTGCTGTTGTTGTGATTCAAATGTGTATTTTTAAAGTTTTCTTTGAAATAACAATTGAACAAGATGAAGGCCAGACAAAACCCACATGGGAGATGGATTTGGTCTGCAGGCTGCCAATTTTTAATTGCAACTTAATCTATTGTTCAATCAAAGGGAATAATATCAACATCAGTTATTGAATTTCACAACAACAATATACTCACCATCACAGACTTCAGTGCAAGAATCTATTGAAAGAAAATAAAATAAAATGCACTGAAAAAAGATTCAAGATAAATAGATGATTATAAAAATTGACTTATCACGATTAAAGCACATTCATTTAAGGTCTCCAAAGACTACTGTATGTGAAATGTTTAATGCAAACAAAAGTGGAGATAATTAATCTTATGACAAATAATCTGAAAAAATAAACTTTAAACAGGTGATCAATGCAACCATATTAACTCTGATAATCCATGTATTAATCATATATGTGTAATGTAGATAAATTTCCTAGCTCTTGATATAATTAAGTACCTCTTCAATTTCTTCATTAATAATTCAGTTTTGATCGACTGACTGCTAATTTCTATCAGAATTAGTTATTGATTATCATGATGCAGTGATGTCTCTGACAAATAATTATATTTAAGATGTGGTTGCTCTATTGTATAAAAGTTAATATTCGGTTGAAATCACAAAATAAACATAAAGTCACTTCTTATTTCTTATCTAGTCAATTCATCTGCCAATGAAATCTAGTTTTCTTGGGTTTTTAATTATACTTAGAAAGTAATTTTAGAATTATTATATTAGCTTTATATATCAACATAAGTTTTGTACTAAAACAATGGTTTTAAACTACTGCCTTCCCCCAAAAGAAAACTCTAATTGGTGATATGCATTATGTAAAAATGGAATCTGTTTTCAAATAATTTTGGGACATGTTGCATTCTAAAGGTTTATTTTGCAATCTAGTGTGCCAAAGATTCTGAAGTTTTCTAGCAATGAACCTTTATCCTTATCTTATTTAACATACTATTTCTCCAGTTTATTTAAGTGGATCATTTTTCCCTTGATTTTAAGGAAAACAATTTAGAGAATGCTAACTTGGAAGGAAAGAAGTTGCTAGGGGAGGAATAGCATTAGGAGAAATATCTAATATAGATGACGGGGTGATAGATGCAGCAAACCACCATGGCACGTGTGTACCTATGTAACAAACCTGCATGTTCTGCACATGTACCCCAGAACTTAAAGCATAATAAATAAATAAATAAATAAATAAGAAGTTGCCCACGGTCATACAATTGATTTAAATTAAATTTAAAAATACCTGTCAGATTTTCTGATTCCTACAATGTGGCAGCAGAGGTGTTAGGCCAAATTATATACATTTCCTCAGATGAATATTAAAATATTTAAAAGTTATTAAACTTTTATTATAGATTAAAGGGTGCTTGTGCAGGCTTGTTGCATGAAGGAATTACATGACACTGAGGCTTGGGGTCCCAGTTATCCTGTCACTGAGGCTGTAAGCATTGCACCCAATAGGCGGTTCTTCAGCCCACACCCACTCCCTCCCTTCTTTGTTTAAAAGTTCCCACTGTCTATTGTTCACATCTTAATGTTCATGTGTATTCAATGTTTAGCTCCCATTTATAAGTGAGAACATGTGGTATTTGGTTTTCTGTTTGTGCATTAAGTTGCTTAGGGTAATTATCTCCAGCTGCATCCATGTCGCTGTGAAGGACACAATTTCATTTTTTAATGGCGGCATAGTATTCTAAGGTGCATATATACCATATTTTCTTTATCCAATCCACTGTTGATGAGTACATAGGCTGATTTCACGTCTTTGCCATTGTGAGTAGTATAGCAATGAGCATGCGAGTGCATGTGTCTTTTTAATAGAGTGAGTTATTTTCCCTTGGGTATATTCCCAGTAGTGGGATTGCTGGGTTGAATAGTAATTCTATTTTAGTTCTTTGAGAAAACTCCAAACTCCTTCCCACAGTGGTTGAAGTAGTTTGCATTCCCACCAACAATGTATAAATATTTCCTTTTCTCTGCAGCTTCACCAGCATCTGTTATTTGCTTTGTTAATAATCAACATTCTGACTTTTGTGAGATGGTATCTCATTGTGGTTTTGATTTGCATTAAAAGAAAATATCTTAATTATGCTAAATCTTATTAAAAGCATGTAAATTTGTAATATTCACCAATTTACCTATTTTAATTCATCAAAAAATTCACAAGTGCTAAAGATGAAATTTTTATAAAGTTAACATTATCAAAGGAAATAAATTGTGAAACATGAAAGAGTTGACTTGTAAATTGTCAAACATAATTAGATTGGTTTGTTAGTACAGATAATGGCAAAATTAAATAGTGAAAGTGTCTGTTCATGTCATCCTACTAGATGGCTAGAGAGCCATCTAGCCCTGTATAAAGGGCACTAATCTCACTGATGAGGACTTTGCCCCTATGTTCTAATCACCTTCCAAAATTTCTACCTTCAAATTATTGTATTGGGGATTATGTTTCAACATGTCAATTTTTGGGGAAATACGAATATCCAGACCATAGCAAGCACATTATCAAGTAGTTACTCTTTCTTCCATCCTGTTGAGAAATTCTGGGAGATATAATAGGGAGATGGAGGAGAATATCTCAGACTTATCTCAGCTGAGGGAAAAGGTGACTGGTATTGTCATTGGTTTATATTTATTTAAGCCATTCTGACTGGTGTATGTTTGCATTACATTGTCCTCTCCCTATTCTCTATGTTTTTCGTCCTTCTCATTTTGATTTTTTATATATATTTGGAGTTGTAGATGTTTGGATCTGTCTTTCTCTTCCTTTTAATATAGATCTGTAGCCAATCTCTCTCCTAGTCTATGTATTGACTTTTCACACTTAATGTCTTTTGATTCATAGAAGCGTTACATTTTTAATATACTTCAATTAGTCAATATTTTCCTTTATGTTTAGTACTTTTTTGGTCCTGTTTAAAAACTCTTTTTCTACTCAAGACCATTTGTTAAAAAGACAATTCTTTTCCGTTTAGGTTCTTCCACTTAGTAATATGCATTTAAAATTTCTCCATATTTTTTCAGGGCATGATAGCTCATTTTCTATTTGTGCTGAATAATATTTCATTGCCTAGTTGTACTGCAGTTTATTTGTCCATTCACCTACTGGAGGACATCTTGGTTGCTGCCAAGTTTTGGCAATTATGAATGAAGCTGCTATAAACATTCGTGTGCAATGTTTTGCGTGGAAATAAGATTTCAAACATTTTCTATAAATACAAAGGAGCACAATTGATGAATCACACAGTAAGAATAAGTTTAGTTTTGTAAAAGTGTTTTCCAAAGTTGCTGCAGCATTTTTTATTTTTACCAGCAAAGTTGCTGCTGTTTCATGTCTTCCTCAGAATATATAATGCATGACACCAATTATATGACATTCAGGTAAAGGCAGAATTTGCAAGTGGTTGTGGAGAGCAAGGGATGAATAGGTGAAGCATAGAGAATTGTTAGGGTGGTGAAAATACCCTGTATTGGTAGATACATATTATTATGAATTTGTCTAAACACATAGAATGTACAACACTAAGTATGAACTTTAACAATGTGCCAATGTAGGTTCACTAATTTTAAGTGTAGGAGCAGGAAGTATGTGGGAACTCTCTGTACCTTCCATTCAATTTTGTTCTAAAACATGTTAATACATAGATGTATATTTTATACATCTATAAATATGTATACAAATATAATTATAATTTGTATACTTGCATATAATTTGTATATTTGTATATAATTATATCTGTATAATTTGTATATAATAATTAATAATCTATTTGCATTTAAATATAGATATAATTATAATTTGTATATAATTTGTATAATTTGTATATAATTATAATTTGTCTAAGCAGTATAATTTGTATATAATAATTATCTATTATTTATATTTTAAATATAAATATAATTTGTATATTTGAATAATAATCTTATTGTACACAAATATAATTATAATTTGTATATTTGTATAATAATAATCTATTCAGTGAGCAAATAATGGGATATATATGCAATTAAAACGTATTATATTTGTATATTTGTATAATAATATAAAATTATATTTATTATATATATTATATACATATATATTATATCATTGTATATAATTTTATATATACAATTATAAATTGTAACCTATTATAATTATATTTGTATATTTATATGAAATATTTATAATATTTCATTGTCTAATTGTACTACAGTGTATTTGCCAATTTGTATAATATGCAAATATAATTACAATGGGTTATAATTACATACATATGTATCCCATTATTTGCTCACTGAATAGTAGCAATTTGTCACAAATCATGTGACCATATTGTGGGTATACTCTCAAATCTCTTATTTTATTTTGTATCATTGAATCAATAGCACACTCTTTTAATTACCATAAAATTATAATAAGTCTCAATAACTAGTGATGTGTTTTTCTTCTATTACATGATGGCTGGAGATAATTTGGAGACACTATTGGTCAGATTATTGATCAGATTCTTCTCATTTTCTGATAGTTTTTTTTCTTTGAGATGGAGTCTCAGTTCGTTCTCCAGGCTGGAGTGCGGTAGCACAATCTCAGCTCACTGCAACTTCCACCTCCAGGGTTCAAGCAGTTCTCTGCGTCAGCCTCCTAAGTAGCTGGGTTTACAGTCGCCCACCACTACACCTGGCATGTTTTTGTATTTTTAATAGAGTTGGGGTTTCATCATCTTGGCCAGGCTGATCTTGAACTTCTGATCTCATGATCCAACTGCTTCAGCCTCCCAAAGTGCTGGGATTCCAGGTGTGAGTCACCACACCTGGCTTTTTTGTTTAGTTTCATTTTTGTTCTTTTTTTCCCCTTTAGTAAATATTTATTGAATTTGTCCAAATTCTTGTATTACATTTATTGAGACGGTTGAATATTTTTTTTTCTGTTAATATTGTGAATAATGTTGATTGATTTCAGAAATTGAATCCTTCCCTGCATTGCTGGATTAAAATTACACTGGAATGGTATTTCTATTCTTCTACATCTCTTTTAAATTATATTTTCTGTTATTTCTATAGCTTCTTGAGGTCAGTGCTTAAATAATTGTGTTTTCATATATGACTGGATTCAATTTTCTACTCTTTTGCTTAGGATTTTTGCATCTATATTCATGAGAAGGATTACTCTACTTTAATATTTCTTGTTACATCCTTGTCACATTTTGGCATCAGTTTATATCTTGATATAGTAGTTCTAGAAATTTAATCTATTTTATTATTCTTTTAAAGAGCCAAAGCCTGACTTTTAAATTTTCTTCATTGTGCATTTTTTAAATAACTTATGTCCTTAGCTTTTTTCCTTTTACAGCCCATAAATTTTAATTTACTAGTCCTTCTCAAGCTTGAGTTAGAAATTTATATACATATATTTTTCTAATTTATACATTTAAAGCTACAAACTTGTTCTGAACCATATGTTAGCTGCAACATACAAGTTTGATATATCTTGTCTTCATTAAAATTAAAGTGGCTTTTAATCGATACATAAGAGTTGTATACAGTATACATTTATAAGGTACATGTTATATTTTGATACAGGCATACAATGTGCAAAAATCATATTAGGGTAACTGGGTTATACGTTATCTCAAACATTTATCATTTCTTTTTGTTGGGAACATTCAAATCCTTTCCTCATAGCTATTTTAAAATATGCTATAAATTGTTGTTAACTGTAGTTGCCCTATTGGGCTACTCAACACTATCACTTATTTCTTCTATCCAAGTGTATTTTTAGCCAACCTTTATTTGAATTTTTATTGTGATATTTTCTTTTGCCTGTGAATAAGCATGTTTCGTAATTTTTTGATAGATGGGATATATTTTTGTTATTTTGTTATTACTTTTAACTTAATTCTACTCTGGTAAGAGAATATAATCTAAATAACTTCAATGTTTTAAAGTTTTTTGAGGTTTCGGCATGTCTCAGTATCTGGCCACTTTTGGTAAATTATCCCTTAGCATTTGAAAATAAGGTAAGTTCTGAGGTTGTTGGGGACAGTATTTTACATAGGAAATTTGATAATTATGTTTGTTAGATCTTCTAATCTTCTATAGAAGATTGTTTATTTAGTTCTTATCTACTAATCGTAACAGTTATATAGAGGTTTGTTAATGCCTTCCAGTTCTACTGTTAATTGTCTATCCCTTCTAATTCTGATGATTTTTGTTTTAAGTGTTTTGAAGTTTCGTTATTTAATGTAAGCAGATTTAGACTGGTGTAGTCTTTTTCTATTAACTCCTTTATCGTAATGTAATTTTTTTATTTACAGCAATTCTTTACATGAAGCACACTTTTTTTTTAATATTAGTAAAGCTACCAACACATTTATTGTCTTAGCCTCAATTTTTCCAGTATATCTTTTATTTCTTCATTTTCAACATTTTTGTGATCTTACCTTTAACATATGTCTCTTCTAGGTGGTAGTAGGTAGCACAGAAGGCTTTATTTGTTTACTTGTTTGTTTTCACCATCCTGCCCTCTGTAACTATGTAAAGCTCCATTGGACCTCTCGGTCTCTCTGAAGCACTCTTCTTTGGTCAGTCCTAGAATTCAAGACTCTTGGCAAGATCCAGGATTAATAAGTTTACCCAGGAATAGCAGAAGAGATTCAGATCAACTCTGAAAGACTAAAATTTTACTTCTGATAGTGACTTCTTTAGATCTCTATCTGTATATACAGTAAATAATTTGACTTTTCAGGTGGTTTCCAGCAGAATTGTTATCCTGTGAAGTGCTTCATCTACCTAAAAACAGAATTCCGGATGATTTTTAAAAGATATTTCTAAATATTATATAAAATGATATCAATAAAGCAATTTAAACTTAAGACCTTAGTATTAGACCAGTAGAATAATTTTTTATGAAAAAGACTTATATGCAATGGTAAGTTAATGATTACCAGTCACTGGATTTCAGAGAAAATAAGAAATAATTGAATCATAAGTGATCTATGTTTCTAAACTCACATAATATCTGTTAACTTTTAATGAAAATACTACAATTGTTATTGACATAATTCATAAAAAAACATTTTCATGTTTATTTCTGTTGTTAATACAATATTTTGTTTCTGAATAAAATTCTTGAAAAAGCCAAGCAGAAATTATATAGCATGTTTCTTCATACTCTGTAAAATTAAAATGAACAAAATCTATTTGATCTTTTTCAGTAGCATGAACCAGAAAGCCTGATCTTCATTATTGGCTGATGCTTCTCATACTCTGCTGTTTCCATAGGTGAGGTATTTTGTCATGAGTCGCTGCAAATGAACAGCCCTCAGATATCACTAAGGCAAAATGCAAGCCTTCCATTCCACAGTCAATTCCATAGCTAGTATGGACACAGTGAAACATCTTCACATCCTTATGAGACTAAAAAGTTATTTTGTTCAGTCACTGTTTATTCATTTTTAGTTAAATTTAGAATTTTATTTTGTGGAGCTTATGGTCTTTAAGAACAAGTGATTTTCTCTGCATCTAGGCAAAATGCCTTCAACTGACCCAAGCCCTCTCTTCACTCTAGGCAAAACTCCATATTCTGCTTTCATTTTCTTTTATTATTTTCAAATTGACAGGCAAAATTCTATGTATTCACCATGTACAACCTGATGTTTTGAAGCATATATAAATTGTGGAATGATTAAATTTAGGTAATTAACATATACATTACCTCACAGGAGTATTTCTATGGTGAGAACACTTTGTCCACTCTTAGCATGTTTCGAGGATACAATACATTGTTAAATACAGTCACCATGTTGCATATAGATCTCTTAGAAATTCCTCACAGCTAATTGAAATTTTGTATTCTTTGACTAAAATCTCTAGTAAACTTAGGAAGGTTTGATTTATTTGAAAATTGTGATTATTCATGTTAAACTTGTTTGTTCTTTGGGTTTTTTTTTTTTTGGAGACAGAGTCTGCCTCTGTTACCCAGGCTGGATACAATTTCAGCTCACTGCAACCTCTGTCTCCTGGGTTCAAGCGATTTTCCTGCCTCAGCCTCCTGAGTAGCTGGGATTACAGACACACACCACCACGCCTGGCTAATTTTTGTATTTTTAGTAGAGACAAGAGTTCATCATGTTGGTCAGGCTGGTCTCAAACTTCTGACCTCAAGTGATCCGCCCACCTCAGCTCCCAACATGCTGGGATTACAGGCGTGAGCTACTTCACTCCGCCTTCTTTGGATAATTTTTTCAGTTGTTTACTCTCATTCTCATACTTTATTTTGTAAACAAAATTGGAAAAATGTATGATTTTGTTTTAAATATGTTCTTATCATTAGTAAGGATATACAACTATTATTGATTTTTTAAAAAGAGCATCAATCAAAGTGAATAGCTCTTTCATGCAATGAGTTGCATTCACAGCTGTATTTGCTTGAGCGGTAAAGGAAGACAA
Source organism: Cacajao melanocephalus (assembly GCA_963573385.1). Taxonomy (NCBI): domain Eukaryota; kingdom Metazoa; phylum Chordata; class Mammalia; order Primates; family Pitheciidae; genus Cacajao; species Cacajao melanocephalus. The sequence continues at coordinate 11,858 of CAUYLG010028016.1, forward strand.
AACTAATGCGTGTGAAAATCAAGGATCTAGCTCAGATTGGGTTTGTTAAGCCTGGGTTGTAAATGCGGAACTTAACAAACATATTCTAAAACTTATGGTTATTTGATAGCAGCAGGAGACAGACAAATTCCTAGGCAGACAGGGGCAGGTCCCCAGTGAAACCTGATTTTCAAACCAAAGACAATTTAAAGTGTGAAAACTGAGCTGTCAATTCCGGGTAGAATCCATGATTGGAGTGGGAACTTCCTTGATGCTTTTTAGCCAATCAAATGGTGCTTTTTCCAGGCCTGCTTGTGGACCGACCAATCAACACAAACTCCCGCATTCCGAGCCCATAAAAGCTCTGGAGTAAGCCACACTTTGGGTTACCCACTTTTGGCCCCCCTCTCACAGAGAGGCCTACCCACATTGGGTCCCTTCATGTTGTCAAAAGCTTTTCTTTCACTCAGTAAAATTCTTCTCCATCTTGCTCACTCTCCAGTGTCTGCATAATCTCATTCTTCTTGATCATGGAACAAAAACCCAGAGCCTACCAAATGTCAGGTGTGAAAGGAGCTGTAACACTGTAACCCTCCCTCCCACTCACCAAGCAATGAGGAGAGAAAGCTGCTGGGTGCCTCATGCCACCCCTTCGTTTGCAGCGCTGTGGGCGGCGGGATTGAACGTGAGCTGTAACACACCCGTTTGCTGCGCCGTGGGTGGTGGGAAAAAATAAGAGGTGTAACAGTCTTTAGGGGTTCAGATCTCAAGATTCACTGGGCGAGAGCGATACCACCCCTTGGGTCTCTGCAGTTGCTGGCATCTCTGAAGTTTTGGGCACCACCATGTTCCCCTCATCCAGACACCAGTGCCTGAGGCTGAAGCAGATCATGGCATACCTGGCCCAGCTGCAGACTGAACTCAGAACCATGGTAGGTGTCGAAGCCAGGCTGGTAGCACAAGCTGAATGCAGCCTGCTAGACCAAGTGAATGGAAAGAGCCCAGCGGTAAGCCCAGAGCTGAGCAAAGCCCAGGCAGAGGCGCTACCGGCTGCAGAGATTTCTGGCTGGTGAAGCAGCACTGAAAGAATCATGTGTCATTTTGACATAAATGCAGAACTAATAAAACTAAGAAAGAAGAGTATTTCTTTCCATTCACACAAAAATGTATTTCTCTTTTTCTTGTTGTATTCAACATCTAATGGTTTTTAAACACATTTCATTTATAATAGAGCTCTCATAACATTATTATATATTCTGATAAATAATATGACCAAAATGGCATTAAATAATGATCACATTTCCTGCTTAAGTCAAATCATTTTCAAAAATTAGGCTAAACTTGAAACTTTTTTTTTTTTTTTTTTGTATTTTTAGTAGAGACTGGGTCTTGCCATGTTACCTGGGCTGGTCACAAACTCTTGAGATCAAGCAATCCACCTGCTTTGGCCTCCCAAAGTGCTGGGATTACAGGCATGAGCCACAACGCCTGGCCAGAACCATTTAAAAATAATTTAAAATATATATGTAGCAAAATAATGCATGCAATTGTTTATCAAATCTAAGTAATTAATGTCGTAGTTTATTTCTAATAATATGAGATAAAGTCATTTACAAAATATTTAAAGACTTTTTAATAGAAAATACTGTTTATATATATCACGTAATCAGTAGATATTTATGAGAGGAATATTTATCAGACTTTTCTGATATTTTTCATATCAGGAATATTTATCACTCTTTTCTGAAAAACTGGAAAAAGAAATCCAGTTTGGCCAATGGAAATACAAGACCACTCATTGCACTATTGATAATGATAATAAACCACAAGAAAAACTACCAAATATCTGCCAATAGCTGAATGATCAAATTATACTGTATGCATTACCCTATAACTGCAAAATGAAAAAATGTGCATATATATATGTATATATATACATATATACATGTATGTGTATGTATCAGGATGCATATATATATGTATGTGTGTATATATATGTGTGTATATATATATATATATATCCTGAGGAACAAGACCTGTGGGCTTTGGTTGAGGGTACAGTGAGGAAGTCTGCCCATGACACATGACACAGACTTCCTCAACGTGCTCACTCCATGTCAGTATTACATATATGTTACATATATATATGTAAAAAACACATTTTTACATATATATATATGTAAAATACTGACATTGAGTGAGTGAAAATCCAAATTTTTAAGATAGATAAATAGGCAGTTACAGAAAGTTTGGAAGATATTCATCTTTTTTTTTTAGCCAGTGATTACTGACAGGAACAGTAGGATAGGAGACAGGTTTAGTGTAATTTTGTTTTAACTCTTTATATACCTGTACTGTTTAAATCACTTTTTTTCATTTTTAGCAAATAACAATATATTAACTGCTTATAAAAACCGTTAAAAAGTTAAGAATAGCACATCAAGCAGACAGCAGTAAACAACACACTCGTCGATGTTCAAAACTGAAATGTCTGTGTCGGGAAATACAAAAGCCTTGCTTTCTATAATATTTTTATTTTTTATTTTTGTACTTTGGGTTCTGGGGTACATATGTACATCCTGCAGTATTGTTGCATAGGTATATACATGCCATGGTGGTTTGCTGTCTCCATTCCCCCCATGCCCCACATCATCTACATCAGGTATTTCTCCGAGTGTTATCCCTCCCTATCCTCCCCGCCCCTGCCCCATCCCTCCCCTCCCCTCCCATTCACCTCCCCACCTAACCCAGTGAGTGTTGTTCTCTTCCTTGTGTCCAAGTTTCTCATTGTTCATCACTCGCCTATGAGTGAAAATATGCGGTGTTTGGTTTTCTGTTCTTGTGTCAGTTTGATGAGAATGATGGTTTCTTTAAAGTATACATTTCAAAATGAAATCCTGATAGGAGATTGCAGTAAATGGGAACCTTGACTTACAGATTCTTGCTGAGTCACTTAGACTTCATTTGTAGGTGCAAAAGATCAATTTTTTTTTATCTTAAGCAAAGGGGGAGAAAGTGACACAAACAAGTTTACTCTTTCAAATTAAGCAAACCAGATCATTACTAGCAGCTGTTAGATGAGCTAATGAACTTGGAGGTAGGGGATGATAGGAGATTAAGAAGAGAGACAAGAAGATTACTGAAATAGGGCAGTTGAGAAATGATTAGAACTTGAAGATTGAGAATAGGTACAGGTGATGAGTACAGTGTTAGAATTTTTGTTGTTCTTGTTTGGTTTTGTTTTCTGATGACTGTGGATAATAAATGTTCATATGCTGAGCAGATTTTTGGATATGTGTACGAATTGCAAGTGAAGTTCAAGACTGAAAAAGAAAGATTTAAGCACTTTCCAGACCATACATAGAAACTAAAGCCATTTATACAATAAGTGATGTCCTCCTGGGAGCACATTAATGAGAGAAGAAAAGTGAAACCAGAGAAAAACATTTGGAAATACAAATTAATTTTGCTAGCCTGAGGCAATAATGCTCCATGAAATGAAACAGTGAGAGTAAAAAGAGGAAGGGTATTAGGGAATGGAAGTATCAAAAGAGCTAAGAATGTGTCAATAGTATACAAAACAACATTCCAGAAATAATTAAAAATTAATAAGGATATAAAACAATTTATTAGAGTATTAGTCACATTGTATATCATGATTTTATATTTTTGTGATTTTGATTTAAATGAAAGAATATAATTACTAATTAAAACCTTGACATTTACCTCAGTAAATTTTCACCAGAAATCTACATTTTAACAAAATAAATGGCAAGAGGTATCATCAATTGCTGGATGACTGTACACACACCATTGGAATACCTACATGTGCTATGCTTTCTAAGTATGTTAGGGTAAGTGGGTACTTAGATTTTCTACTAGTTTAACCCAAAAGGTAAAATTTCCCAGAGGGTAGTGTTTAGAATTAACAAGACCAACTAATTAAATTTAATTAGGTCAACCCAAATGAGATAATTAGCATCATTAATTTTGATTTTAAACTGTCTCAAGAGGAGGCAGTATTTGCATACTTGAGAAAAGAACTTCAATGAGGGAAAGAAGGAAGGAAATAGACTTTAAATGTAGAAAAGTGACATGAAGTAATTTGACATTTTATACATAAATTAATATATAATTATATACATTATATGTTAATATATACTCGTACAATAATATATATTACTATCATATATACTATGTATAATTTATAAAAAATAATTATATATAAATTATTTTTATATATATCGACATTTTAGATATAAGAAGGACTTGTTTTATTAGAATATGTAACTATCTATGTAAGTATAATCAGAGAAACTTTCCCTCAAGTTCCATCTTAGGAGGAGTGTTGTATTTACTTTCTATTTAAAAATGACCTGAGCATTTTACTTTGTTAAATGAATTGGGATAATAACTAAAAATGTAAATTGAAATATATTTGTTAAAGATCTTTATTTCAGAGTATTTGATTTTGAAAAAACATTCAACCCATTTTGACTCAGAAGCTAAGATAAAATAACTACACTCTATTGAGACATTATTATATAGCTGTGATTAAGAGAAAGTCCTACATTTTTTTACATGTTAATATCCTTGATATTAGGATATGTTTTATAACTGGTGGATATTTTTTTTTCTTCTGGCATAAAATACTGGTGACAGAAAAATGATAGTGCCATAGATTAGATAAAATATAGTAGTTAGTAAGGCAACTCCCACTCCGAGATTATACTTCAAGGGTATAAACTAATTGTATCACAATTTCTTATAATATTTCTCATTTAAAATGTACATAAATATAATAAATACAAATCACTAAATAACTTAAAGTATACAATCATGTAACAATGATCCAAGTCAAAGAAACTTTTTGTGATCCCTTCCATTTCTTCTAAGTGTAACACTTATTTTGACTTCTATGATACCCTCTTTTTTAAAAAATTTTATCACCATATATGTTTTCTAGAAAATGTAGCCTAGTTTCACCTGTTTTTAAAGTTTAAAAAATGAAATTCTACTAAATGTATTATTTTTACTTGCTTCTTATTTGCATTCTTGCTTCTTCTTATTTATTTTTTATTCATTAAAAAATTTTATTTTCATATTTCCTCTCATATCTTTACTGGGGAACAGATGGTGTTTGATTACATGAGTAAGTTCTTTAGTGGTGATTTGTGAGATCTCGGTGTACGCATCACCCAAGCAGTATACACTGCACAATTTGTAGTGTTTTATCTCTCCCTTTCCCACCCATTCCCTCTAAGTCTCCAGAGTTCATTGTTATCATTCTTATGCTTTTGCATCCTCATAGCTTAGCTCCCACTTATAAGTAAAATCATACAATGTTTGGTTTTTTATTCTTGAGTTACTTCATTTAGAAAAATAGTCTCCAACCTTATCCAGGTCACTGCAATTGTCATTAAATCATTCTTTTTAATGGCTGAATAGTGTTCTATCATATTGACAGTTTCTTTATCCACTCTGTGATTGATGGGCATTTGGGTTAGTTCCACATTTTTGTAATTGCAAATTGTGCTGCTATAAACGTGTACGCACGATTCTTTTTCATATAAGGACTCATTTTCCTTTGGGTAGATATCCAGTAGTAGGATTGCTGGATCAAATGGTAGTTCTACTTTTAGTTATTTAAGGAATCTCCACATTGTTTTCCATAGTGGCTGTATTAATTTACATTCCCACCAGCAGTGTAGAAATGTTCCCTGTTCGCGGCATCCATGCCAACATCTAATTTATTTTTATTTTTTTCATTATGGCCATTCTTGCAGGAGTAATATGGTATCACTTTGTGGTTTTGATTTGCATTTCCCTGATAATTAGTGACGTTGAACATTTTTTCATATCTTTGTTGGCCATTTGTATATCTTCTTTTGAGAATTGTCTATTTATGCCCTTATTCCAATTTTTGATGGAATTGTTTGTTTTTTTCTTGCTAATTTGTTTGGGTTCATTGTAGATTCTGGATATTAGTCCTTTGTCAGATGTATAGACTGTGAAGATTTTCTCTCATTCTATGGGTTGTCGGTTTACACTGCTGATTGCTTCTTTTGCCATACAAAAGCTCTTCAGTTTAATTCAGTCCCAACAATTTATCTTTGTTTTTATTGTATTAGCTTTTGGGTTTTTGGTCATGAAATCCTTACCTAAGCCAATGCCTAGAAGGGTTTTCCTGATGTTAGCCTCTAGAATTGTTATAGTTCAGTTCATAGATTTAGGTCCTTGATCCATCTTGAGTTGATTTTTGTATAAGGTGAGAAATGAGGATCCAGTTTCATTCTCCTACATGTGGCTAGCCAATTAATCCAGCACCATTTCTTGAATAGGGTTCCCTTTCCTCAACTTATGTTTTTGTCTGCTTTGTCAAATATCAGTTGGCTCTAAGTATTTGGGTTTATTTCTGAGTTCTCTATTCTGTTCTACACCTATTTTTATACAAATACAATGTTGTTTTGGTGACTATGGACGTATGGTATAGTTTGAAATCAGTTAATATGATGCCTCCAGATTTGTTCCTTTTGCCTAGTCTTACTTTGGCTCTGTGGACTCTTTTTTGGTTCTTAATACAATGTTGTGTTTGTGAGATTGAACAATGTCTTTGACTGTACAATGCAAATACATTTTTAGAGAACAAGTGATCACTCTGATGGCTTATCACTCCCAAAATCTCTACTGTGTGTTTTTATAAGAAGGACATCTTTCAATGTGACCATAAAACACCCATCCCAATGAGAAATATAGATTTATCCATCACTGACTTCTAATCCTCAGAGGCTATTAAATTTTTGCCAATTGTTTGCAAATGTCTTTTATAAAAAAAAATCCTGTTAAGAATTAAATATTAGTATTCAGGTTGTTTTAGTTGTCAGGTATTCAGCCTTCTTTAGTTTGGAAAGATTACCTAATGTTTCCTTATGGTTAGATTCAGGTTATATACCTTGGCAGAAATAACACAGAAGAGATGTTATGTTTTCATTGCATCCGTTGAATAAAGAACAATTTTTATTTATTTGTTTCATTTCTTTTTTTGTTTTAAGTGAAAGCAAGTTTATTATGAAAGTAAAGGAATACAGAATGGCTACTCCATAGGCAGAGCATCAAATTTGTTTCATTTATGATTATATTTAATTTGATCACTTGAATAAGTTGGTGTCCAACAGTTTTCTCTTTTTTTCTCCCTTATAAATTAATAAATAATTTTTGGGGAGGTACTTTTAAACTATGTACTTACACTGTTTCTTATGCAACTTTCGATATCTTCATGAATATGTTTATATTAGTATGGTCTCCTGGATTCCTTTCTTATCCAATGTGTTATAATTAATTATTATTATTACGTATTTTGATGCTCAAATTGTACTGATTTTTTTAGTGGGGCCCTGTTCAAGCTGACTTCTGTGTCTTTTGCTCATGTTTCCAACTTTCTTTGAGAGCCTCCTTTATTTCTGACGCAACAATGCATTCTAGCCTTTTTTTGTAATCTCCTTGCCCCAGACCTAGAATCAACCAATTTCCCAAGGATCCAATATCTAGGTGCCAGATGTGTGCATGCTCCCAGGTCCTCACAGTAGACAGAACTAGGGAATACATGTATGTTTACACACATAAGCACATATACAAAGAGCTGCCTAGATAGACTGAAGGAGAGAGAAGCTCTTCAAAGTTCCTTTGAGTTTTGTTCCTTTCCATATGTGTAACTTCCTTTTTGACAGTAAGAAACTACCTCCCATAACCTTATTATTTACTTTTTAGAAATAGTCATCCCTCCCTTTTCTATCACCTCACTGTGCTTAGCATGCAACACCAGATCACATCAGTAGGGAAGCCTTCCTGACCCAGCTCAGGCTCTTATTCCCCCCACCAGCTGTTCCTTCTTGCCAAGGTAGTACAGAGAGTTGTCACTTACCCCACATAGTTTTATTATTAATGTCAAATGGTATATTTGTTACAATGAATGCACCAATACTAATACATTGTTAGCTAATGAATTCCATACTTCATTTAGACTTTCTTGGTTTCTACCTAATGTCCCTTTCTTTACCTAACCTTTACCTAACATTCCAGGATCCAATCCAGAACATGACGTTGTGTGTGTGTGTGTGTGTGTATTATACTTTAAGTTCTAGGGTACATGTGCAGATTGTGCAGGTTTGTTACATAGGTATACACGTGCCATAGTGATTTGCTGCACCTCATCAACCTGTCATCTACATTAGGTATTTCTCCTAACGCTGTTCCTTCTCTAGGCCCCCAACCCCTGAGAGGCCCTGATGTGTGATGTTCCCTTCCCTGTGTCCATGTGTTCTCATTGTTCAACTCCCACTTATGAGTGAGAACATGCAGCATTTGTTTTCTGTTCTTGTGTTACTTTGCTGAGAATCATGGTTTCCAGCTTCATCCATCTCCCATTTGAACGACATGAACTTATGCATTTTTATGACTGCATAGTATTCCATGGTGTATATGTGCCACATTTTCTTTATCCAGACTCGATTGGCATTTGGGTTGGTTCCAAGACTTTCCTATTGTGAACAGTGCTGCAATGAGCATACGTGTGCATGTGTCTTTATAGTAGAATGATTTATAATCCTTTGGGTATATACCCAGTAACAGGATTGCTGGGTCAAATGGTATTTCTCATTCTAGATTCTTGAGAAATCGCCACACTGTCTTCCACAATAGTTAAACTAATTTGCACTCCCACCAACAGTGTAAAAGCATTCCCATTTCTCCACATCCTCTCTAGCATCTGTTGTTTCCTGACTTTTTGATGGTCACCATTCTAACTGGCATGAGATGACATATCATTGTGGTTTTGATGTGCATTTCTCTAATGACCAGCAATGATGAGCTTTTTTAAAATATGATTGTTGGCTGCATAAATGTCTTCTTTTGAGAAGTATCTGTTCATATCCTTCACCCACTTCTTGATGGGGTTGTTTTTTTCTTGTAAATTTGTTCAAGTTCTTTGTAGAGTCTGGATATTAGCCCTTTGTCAGATAAACATATTGTAAAAATTTCTCCCATTCTGTAGGTTGCCTCCTCACTCTGATGATAGTTTCTTTTGCTAAGCAGAAGCTCTTTAGTTTAATTATATCCCATTTATCAATTTTGGTTTTTGTTGCCATTGCTTTTAGTGATTCAGTCATAAAGTCCTTGCCCATGCCTATGTCCTGAATGGTATTGCCTAGGTTTTCTTCTAGGGTTTTTATAGTTCCAGGTCTTATGTTTAAGTCTTTAATCCATCTTGAGTTAACATTTGTGTAAGGTGTAAGGAAGGGATCCAGTTTCAGCTTTCTGCATATGGCTAGCCAGTCTTCCAAACATCATTTGTTAAAAAGGCAATCCATCATTCTCAGCAAACTGACACAAGAACAGAAAACCAAACACTCTATGTTATCACTCATAGGCGGGTGTTGAACAATTAGAACATGTAGACACAAGGAGGGGAGCATCACACACTGCAGTCAGTAGTGGGGAGCTAGGGGAGGGACAGCAGGGGTGGGGAGGGTGGGGAGGGAAAATGAGGGGAGAAATACCAGATGTAGGTGATGGGGGATGAAGGCAGCAAACCACCTTGCCATGTATGTACCTATGCAACAATCCTGCATGATCTGCACATGTGCCCCAGAACCTAAATTGTAATTTAAAAAAAAAAGGGAATCCTTTCTCCATTGCTTGTTTTTTTCAGGTTTGCCAAAGATAAGATGGTTGTAGATATGTGGCATTATTTCTGAGGCCTCTATTCTGTTTCATTCATATCTGTTTTGGTACCAGTATCGTGCTGTTTTTGTTACTGTAGGCTTGTAGTATAGTTTGAGGTCAGGTCCTGACATTACATTTAGTATCCATGTCTCCGTAGGATCCTCTTGGCTGTGAGAGTTTTTTTTTTTTTTTTTAGAATTTCCTTACTTTTGATGTCTTACGTGGTTTTGAGGTGTACTGGTCAGATATTTTGTAAATTATCCCTAAAATGTGATTTTAATGGTGCTTTTTTCATAATTAGAATGAGGTTGTACATCGTGAGGTGAAAGAACACAGAAAAGCAAACACTGCATGTTCTCACTCATAAATGGGAGTTGAACAATGAAAACACATGGACACTGGGAGGGGAACATCACACACCAGGGCATGTCAGGGGGTGGGGGAACTAAGGGAGGGACAGGAGGGGGTGGGATATTGGGGAGGGATAACATTAGGAGAAATACCTAATATAGATGATAGGGGGATGGATGCAGCAAACCACTGTGGCATGTGTATACGTATGTAACAAACCTGCATGTTCCACACATGTTCCCAAGAACTTAAAGCATTAAAAAAAATACTCTACCTTCTAATATGTATATTGACAATTTGAATAAAGTATCTAGAAGCATGAAGAAGTGTAGTCATTTTTTTTTCAAATTCACTAGAAATTTTTATTTTGAGCTTCATCTAAAAGGATAAATTGGGGTTTGGTCATGTAAATAAGAGATTTGAGTCATAGAATTCTACCTTAACATCTCTTATACTTTTTTAAATCTACCTTTTCTCCCTTAGTCCAAGTACTCATCATTTAGAATACTGCTATACTGTTATAAATCTTAACCCATGACTTGGCTTTGTGAATTTCCACTTTAATATCTGTTCTGCTGGAAGGTTTACAATGTGCAGTTATCAGAGAGGGGTAATTGTTGTAACAGGTTACATCTCTGATGGGACCATCAATCCTCTATGTTTTCACCTTTGTTGTAGTTTGTTCTAAACTATTTTTCAGTAGTAAAACAACTAATTATGATTCTTGTTTGTGCTTCAAACTCAACTATTTTTAGTACGTGTTCCTCCTAGACTTTCAGAAATGATTGATACAAATTTTATCTTTTCAAAGTTCTTTCTATTTTAAGTTTCATTCAAAAGCATTTTCATGAGTATTTGGAAAAAGAAAGATCAAATAAAATTAGTTGTGATGCCACTAAAGCAAAATTATATGTACTTGAAAATTACTGAATTTTTAAATTATATTCTGATGAACTTCAACCATTAATTGTATTTATTGATGTGGAATTATTAAAATAATTTGACAAATTCAAAGAGGAAAGAAAGAAAATAAGACAAAAAATAAGAAAAATAATTCAAAAAGTGAGAGGGGAAAAGTAGTAATCAAGTACCTAGCATTTCTACCCACAAGTTTTTTCAAGATGCTTATTATCAATGTAGTTCTAATAATTAAAAAATACTACTATGTAAATAGGCAAATTGAGACATATATAATTGATTCCAGATCTTATACAGTTCATGTGGTAAGTGATCCCAATCCAATTCAACTTTGGTTACTACTACTAAGTTATTTTTATCAAGTGCATGGATCTCAAAAGCAGTATAACCCAAAATATTTTCTAATTCATTATCGAACTCTTTCAAGCCGGCCCTCTTGGCTCTACACTGCAACAGTGTAAATCCTATTTTCCTATACTGTTATCTCAAATGCATAAAAGACTAGCATACCGAACACAAATTCTCCCCAAAAAACAAAGAAATATCCAAAAGGTGTCGGGCTAAAGCTATTCAGTATCTTGCTCACTCTTCCAAAAAACAGAAGAAATGAAGTTTATGACAACTTATGAAAAAGAATGTGTAATGAGCAAGTAATTTGCCTCGATGAAAACATCTGATTTATTTTATTTGCAGCTTTTTATCTGGAAGAATGTGACCCTGAATAAGTTGTATAGGTAGGTGCCTCTTAAAAACAGATAAATCAGTACCAATATTCAAAATTCACAGATGGGACTGACCTATGAATTGGTCCTTTCTCGGGTATTACTTAGATCACTACACCTGTCAAAGGAATACCATGCAGTTTTTGATTCTGTGATTATTTATAAGAACTTGCAGCTTTTTTCTAAACCAACTTTGTTTCCATGGCAACAGGAATTGTCTGTTGAAGTCTGACCTTTCCTTTGCATAGTTTAGTTTTGATAGTTACGTGTGCACTGTTTTAGAAAGCACATGTAACCCAGAGAATCTTAAAAAAGATATACAAAGCAAAAAGCAATTGAAAATGCTAGGCTTTAAAGATACAGTTAAGGTTATGTATTTTATTTTATTTTAAATTTTATTTAAATTTATTTCAATTTTAAAATACAATTAAAGTAAAAGAATAATAGTCTTTTGATAAGTTTTTTTTTCCTTTTTACTTTCTTTTTTTTAATTGTACTTTAGGTTCTGGGGTACATGTGCAGATCATGCAGGATTGTTGCATTAATATATACATGGCAAGGTGGTTTGCTGCCTCCAACACCCCATCACCTATACCTGGCATTTGTCCCCATGTTTTCCCTCCCCAACCTCCCCACCGAATTCTGTCCCTCCACTAGCCTCCCCCCAACAGACCCCAGTGTCTGATGCTCCCCTATGAGTGTCCGTGTGTTCTCATTGTTCAACACCGGCATATGTGAAAACATGCGGTGTTCGATTTTCTGTTTTGTGTCGGTTTGCAGAGAATGGCGGTTTCCAGATTCATCCATGTCCCTACAAAGGACATGAACTTATTGTTTTTTATGCATTTTTTAATATGACTTATTTTAAGCCAGTGTTACCTTATAATGGTTGAAAGCAAGAGCTGAAACAAGATGGAGAACCATTTTTACTAAAATCACAGGTAAATGTTTTTACATAAGTAAATATTACAAGGAAGACAAATGCTTGTATAAGGAAACAGCATATTATGGACACTTATTAATAATAATCAGATGGAGAAACATTCCATGCTCCTGGTTAGGAAGAATCAATATCCTGAAAATGGCCATACTGCCCAAAGTAATTTATAGATTCAATGCTATCCCCATCAAGCTACCAATGACCTTCTTCACAGAACTGGAAAAAACCACCTTAAACTTCATAAGGAACCGAAAGAGAGCCTGCATAGCCAAGATAATCCTAAGCAAAAAGAACAAAGCCGGAGGCATCATGCTACCTGATTTCAAACTATACTACAAGGCTATAGCAATAAAAAAAACATAGTACTGGTACCAAAACAGAGATATAGATCAATGGAACAGAACAGAGGCCTTGGAGACAACACCACACATCTACAACCATCTGATCTTTGACAAACCTGAGAAAAACAAGCAATGGGGAAAAGATTCCCTGTTTAATAAATGATGTTGGGAAAATTGGCTAGTAGTGTGCAAAAAGCAGAAACTGGACCCCTTCCTGACACATTACACTAAAATTAACTCCAGATGGATTAAAGACTTAAGCATAAGACCTAATATCATAAAAATCCTAGAAGAAAACCTAGGCAATACCATTCAAGACATAGACATAGGCAAGGACTTTATGACTACACCACCAAAAGCATTAGCAACAATAGCCAAAATAGACAAATGGGATCTAATTAAACTCCAGATCTTCTGCACAGCAAAAGAAACAATCATTAGAGTGAACCAGAAACTCATCTGACAAATGACTAATATCCAGAATCGACAAAGAACTAAAACAGATTTACAAGAAGAAAAACAAACCCATTCAAAAGTGGGCAAAGGATATGAACAGACACTTTTCAAAAGAAGACATATATGAGGCCAAAAAACATCTGAAAAAATGCTCATCATCACTGATTATTAGAGAAATGCAAATCAAAATCACATTGAGATACCATCTTAAGCCAGTTAGAATGGCGATCATTAAAAAATCTGGAGACAACAGAGGCTAGAGAGGATGTGGAGAAATAGGAACACTTTTACACTGTTGGTGGGAGTGTAAATTAGTTCACCATTGTGAAAGACAGTGTGGTGATTCCTCAAGGACCTAGAAATAGAAATTCCATTTGACCCAGCAATCCCATTACTGGGTATATACCCAAAGGATTATAAATCGTTCTATTACAAAGACACATGCACAGATATGTTCATAGCGGCACTGTTTACAATAGCAAAGACGTGGAACCAACCCAAATGCCCATTGATGATAGACTGGACAAGGAAAATGTGGCACACATACACCATGGAATACTATGAAGCATAAAAAACGATGAGTCCGTGTCCTTTGTAGGGACTTGGATGAATCTGGAAACCATCATTTTCAGCAAACTGACACAAGAACAGAAAATCAAACACCGCATGTTCTCACTCACAGGCGGGTGTTGAACAATGAGAACACATGGACAGAATGAGGGGAGCATCACACACTGGGGTCTGTTGGTGGGTGCAAGGGAGGGACAGCATGGGGGTGGGGAGGTCAGAGAGGGATAACATGGGAGAAATGCCAGATGCAGGTGACTGGGGGATGGAAGCAGCAAACCACATTACCATGTGTGTACCTATGGAACAATCCTGCATGATCTCCACATGCACCCTAGAACCTAAAGTACAATTTAAAAATGAAAAAAAAAAATAATAGTCTAAATGGCCAGGCGTGGGGGCTCACTCCTATAATCCCAGAACTTTGGGAGGCCACGGTGGGCAGATCACATGAGATCAGGAGTTAGAGACCAGCCTGGCCAATGTGGTGAAACCCCATCTCTACCAAAAAATACAAAAATTTGCTGGGCATGGTGGCACATGCCTGTAGTCCCATCTACTCAGGAGACTGAGGTGGGAGAATTGCTTGAATGTGAGAGGCAGAGGGTGCAGTAAGCCGAGATCAGGCCATTGCACTCCAGCATGGGTGACAGAACGAGACTCTGTCTCTAAATAAATAAAGTAGTTTTTAGTTTATATATTTGTGAAAAAAAAAATCAATGACTAAAGTCTTTAACAATGTGGTAGTAAATTAGAGAAATCAATTTATTAAAATTTGATAGATTAGAATTTTACCTGAGTTAATTTCAGAAAACAGATAATTACACAATTTTCATTAGAATTTTATGTTCAATAAATACTGCTTACTATCAAGTGTAGCTGACTACAAATCATAAAGATACTTTAGAAAATTAATTTTATTTACTAAGGTTAACTTCCATAGAATTTATGATAGAAAATATGAAGCCATTTCAACGTAAAGAAAAATGTTTCACGAGGAAAAAAAGCTAGACATCTGAGATGACCACCTCAAACACAAAGGCAAAGAACTGGAATAAAATTCAGTAATGAATCAAGTGTAGAATAAATGAGTATCAAGTTAGTTTGAAAGAATGACCTTGAAGAGGCTTGAAGAACAATGACAATGTAATTTCATTTCTTCTAATAAACAACTTTTAAAGTCCTACATTATATAAAATATAAAAATGTTGTTAACCACCACTTCATTTTAATAATTTGACATTTTTTCATATTTAAGATAAAATTTAGACACCATATTGACATATTTCTTTTTCTTTCCAAGTCTATTTCTGATTGTATGACTTAAGTAACTACAGTTATGTAGCAACTTTCAGAAAGCTAAAAAATATAGAAAATGAAATAGGGTTATGGATGGAATTTCTGCAGTAGCAAGAAACACTTTGATATTTTTTCCTTGAAGTGAATATAGCTTATATTTTTTAAACTTTAGATTCAGTTTTCTTTCTTTTAAGTTTGATAACTTTTTGAAAGAATTAGATTATACTATTGTAGGTTTGAAAACTGGCATCACAGAAAAGGTGCTAGCTAATGAGTTATTTTAGTGAGGACTTGGTTAAAATACATGATGACAAGTCTAAGCAAAATGGGAAAATAGTATGTAGTCCAACTCAGATAAATTTATCTGAGCCCCTTTTGGCTCAGATACATTTGGAGTGGGTGATAGGAAATTTCTTTACCAAAATATTTTAATAAGAAAGAATGGAAAGAAAATCCCATTAGAGCTCCAAGCATTTAGAGATTATATTTAATACTCTTAAAACTCCTTTGAAAGGAATTAGAACTCATTGGAGAAATGCCTGATTCACATGAACATAAAACATTGTTTTTTTGTACCTGAAAATAAAGAGATATTCAAACAATGGGGAGACGTATCAAAAAGATGCAGGAGCCAGCTCAAGCAAGCAACCACTGGCCAAATAAGGGACATTTTGTGAATCAAGAAGGCTGCAGGGAAAAGATTCAACTTGCAGAGAGCTGGGCGTGGGAAATATTTTGGACAAGCTTCCCTCAAACTGAGGTGTCTCATGTTGCGTTTGCCTTGAGTTAACTTTGTATTTCTGGAGAAGCTACTCTGAGGTAGCTGAAATTTTTTTATGGGCATATGGAGAACAAAGAAGTAACATTTATTCAGGAAAATCTTCTAAATTTGGTGAGAATAGTAGAGATCTGTGGCATTTGAACCACAACCTACCTTCTTCACCCCCACTTCCACCTCTCACCCATTCCTCGTATGCTCCATCATGAAAAAAAAAAATATTCCAGGAGCTCCAATATAGGAATGTGAAGCCCAAGAACATGGGGATGCTCTCTCTCATTCATATTCCAGACAGGGCTTTGGTTTCAACTTGCAGGAAGAGTGAACATGCTATAGAATTTCTTATTCCACTCTCAGCCATGTTAAGTCCATGTAATTTCTATTTCAGGCAGGTGTGGTTGAGAGGACTCTTGCTTCACCTAGCCTTTACTCAGAAGGGTGAAGCTTTACCCTAGATGCAACAGACCAAGAATACTATACTCAGTTCTCTTATAGCATACCTACAAGCTCACTCATAGGGCATAGGTTACATTCCAGGACAGGCAAGTCAAGAAGACCAGAGCCCCTTCCAATCTACACTCTTGAAGCACAGCTGTCACTGCAGGAAATGTGGGCTACTGTCCTTGTCCCCAGTTCTTGTGTAGTAGTGCAGGGGTTGTACTACGGGGAGAGGCAAGCTGGAGAGGTCATCCTTAAGGATGAAGAGCTCCACAGCTCTACATGAGGAAACTAATTTTATTTGGAACAAATTATGGAGGATTTCATGCCTAAGGATTCTGCTAAAAGCAATGGAATTTCTGGTGACGGTCAACTAAGAAGACATGTTTATAACTTGATGATACAATTATTAATAAGCAAAAGCTCTGAGCATCGGAATTTTATCATGGAGAACCAGAGAATGAGTGAGCCAAGGAGGTCTATCCTGTGATGACAGCCAACAGGGTTGGAAGGGCTGACTATAAGCTCTAAACCGCACCTTGTCATGAGTAATCAGGGCATAATCAGAGTAATCAGGAGTAATCCGAATGTAGAAAATATTTGAAAGCATTCCTTAACCACATAAAGATCCGTCAAAAAAGGGCAGAAGTCTCAGTGGCACTAGAGCTTACACACAACCTCTGACCAACTTCTGGCTAAACAATAAGCTATTTTGACATAGGGGCAACTCCTAGAAAACTAAGCCTAAAAATAAAATTACATGTATCCATGGCAACCTGGAATATTGTATGTATGGCCAAGGCTGTGCCCTCTCAGGAGCGAATGGAGAAGTAAAGTCTAAGCTATTCATACTTGTGTGAACATCTGTCAAAAACAAACTTCTTTAACTCTAACAGCAGCCTCCACACCTCAAACACATTTAATGGTAAAGATTCAAAATCTAACAGGTAAAGGGGAGTTAAGCACAACTCCTGAGTAGTAAATGGCCTATGCTAATCCGGAGACAATGCCTACATAACCAGGCTGAAATATTAAAATAAGAAAAATTCAGAGCGAGTACGTCAAAAATCACACGGTTGTACTGAGAAATAGACTCTGCAAAAATAGTCTTGCCATTAAACACATAAAATATTATGTAAACGTTTAGTGGCAACTAAATATTATTAAGCAAATAAATATGGCCAATCAAAAAACTACAACATAACCTGGGGTGCTACCATATAGTACCTAAAAAGTTCCATTTGCAACAAAATGTTTGAGGTGCACAGAAACAGAGAAAAATCATAACCAGACACACAAGAAAGCAGATAATAGAAACATATTTGAAAGTGGTCTAGATTCTGAAGTTATCAAAGACTTTAAATCAGCCACTACAAGTATATTCAAAGAACTAAAAGACTCTGTATAAAAAAATTTGAAGAAAATACGGCAATAATGTTCCCTGAATAGAAAATATAAATAAATGGAGAGAAATTACTTTTTAAAAGAACCACATGGAAAATTTTATAGTTGAAAATGCAATAATCAAAATTAAACATTTATAAGATTGGCTCAACAGTAGATTGAGTTGGCAAAGGAAACAATCAGCATACTTGACGAAGACCAATACAGGTTATATAATCTGAAGAAGAAAAAGAAAAAAAAAAAGAATAAATGAAGCAAGCCAGAGAAATGTAAGGTACCAAAAAACACACTAACCTAGGTATAATGGAAAAACCATAAAGAAGAGAAAGAAAATGGCAGAAAAATATTCCAAGAATGACTGAAAGCTTTCTACATTTGATGAAAAACAATGATCAGAAAATTAAAAAATTTTGATGAACTCTAACTATGATAAGCACAAAGAAATCCACACTTAGACATAGTCAAAATGTTGATACCAAAGACAAACTCTTGAAAGCAATCAGAGAGTAAAATGACTTATGATATATAAGGGAATCCCAGTAAGTTTAACAACTGAATCCTCATGAAAAGCAATGGAAGCCAAAAGGCAAAGATTTAATATAATTAAGGTGCTAAAATTTAAAAAAAACTGTCAACTAAGTATCTCATATTCATCAACATTTCATAAATGAAGATAAAATGAAGACACTCTCTGATAAACAAAATCTGAGGAATTTACTGCTAATAGACTCACCTTGTAAGAAAATATTAAAGATAATTCTTAAGGCTTAAAGCTAATGAAACTAGGTGATAATTAAAAAACACATTAAAAATAAAAAAATTCCTAATTATGGTAATTATGTATTTATAAAAGACAATGGGCACAGGGAGGGGAACATCACACATCGTGGCCTGTCGGGGGTTGAGGGGCCAGGGGAGGGATGGCAGGGGGGTGGTGGGTTAGGGGAAGGATAGCATTAGGAGAAATACCAAAAGTAGATGATGGGGTGATGGATGCAGCAAATAACCATGGCACATATATACCTATGTAACAAACCTGCACATTCTGTACATGTACCCCAGTACTTAAAGTATAATATAATTTAAAAAAGAGCTCTCAGCTTAATTAAAAGTGGAAATTCAAGTTTAAAAGACAGCAGAATTGCATAATTATTACCCTTTCTTTTCTTAACTCATTTAAATAATTGCATAAAATATATGTATATAATTGTATTGTTGGGTTTAAAACATTAGATGTTTGACAATAACAGCACAAATGAGGTGGGTGAGAGAAAAGTTATGTAGATTAAGAAATAACACAGATGGCAACTGTAATTCAAAGGGAGAAATACAAAGAATAAAAAATAGTAAATAAGAGGTACATGTGACAATTCTACAAACATATACTCTCCTTTTTTTTTCAAGGTCTTTAAGAGACATAATATTATATAAGGTAATATCTATAACAATGTATTATTGAGTTCATAACATATAAAGACCTAATATGTACTCCATTATGTTTGCGTACCATATTTTCTTCATCCATTCATCTATCAGTGAACAGATAGGTTGCCTCCAAATTTTGGCTATTGTGAATAGTGCTGCAACAATCATGGGAGTACAGATATCTCTACTAATTTTATTTCCTTTGGATAATATTCAGTCATGGGATTGCTGGATCATATGGTAGTTCTATCTTTAGTTATTTGATGAACCTTCATAGTGTTCTCCATAGCAATTGCACTAATTTACATTCCCCCCAAAAAAGCAAATTGTAGATCAATTCCTTTTCAGTGATTCAGGAATGTTTAGACAATTGTTTTATTCCAAATTAAAGTTTGAAACTTACACAGCTCTAATTGTGTTAGCCTGGGCTAATTATTTCATATTTCTGAGTCTTACTTTAATCTTTTTTTTTTTTTTTGAGAGAGAACCTCACTCTGTCTCCCAGGCTGGAGTGCAATGGCACAATCTCAGCTCACAGCAACTTCCACCTCCTGGGTTCAAGTGATTCTCCTGCCTCAGTCTCCCAAGTAGCTGGGAATACAGGCACCCACCACCACACTTGGCTAATTTTTTGTATGTTTAGTAGAGATGGGCTTTCACTATGTTGGCCAGGCTGCTCTTGAAGTGCTGAGCTCAGGCAATCTGTCTGCCTCGGCCTCCCAAAGTGCTGAGATTACAGGCGTGAGCCACTGTGCCCAGCCTTTAATCACCTTTAAAATAGAAAAACAAAGTCCTAAATTACAAGGTGTTGAAAACCACACATATACTCTCTTAAAGGAATATCTTAATCTCTCAATAATATTTATAAATTAAATATTTTTGCAATGTTGTGAAATGCTGGCTCTACTAAAAATACAAAAATTAGCTGAGTGTGGGATGCGCCTGTATTCTCGGGAGCTACTCAGGAGGCTGAGGTAGGAGAATCACTTAATCCCAGGAGGCAGAAGTTGCAATGAGCTGAGATAGCAAAACTGCACTTCAGCCTGGGTGATAAAATGAGACTCCAACCCTGAAAAAAAGAAAAAAAAAAAAAAGAAATGGTGGTATGAATTAAGTAGCATTTTTACTTACTTCAAATCGTGAATATTTTTTAAAAGTTATAGTTTGCCTATAATTTCTCTCAATAATACCTGCTCTTTTTTTCTTCATCTCTCCTTTTGTTCCCTCTTCTTTTTCTCTTCCTCCTTCTCCTTTTTTAAACTGTAGAAGCAACTACATTTTATATAATTTTTAATTCTAAAATTTTAATATTCTAAAATGATATCCTAGTAGAGCAATGAGAAAGAATAAAATAATTTTATTTTATTTCAAAAATAATTCCTTTTTTAAAATGCCTCCAATATTATTATTGTTATTGATCTAGATGTTGATTGAAATATGAAAGGGCAGAGTTACACACTCAGATGTAATAGAAATTCTTAATGTTACACAAATTAAAAAATATATCAAAGAGAATGTTTAGATTTTGTTGTAGTATTTTCAAAAGGATAATAAAATATTCCATATGTCAGGAAGAACACAAAGCAATATCTCTAGCATGCCTATACCAAAATCCTGTTTCCTCCAAAATCCTCAGAAAAAGATAGTGAAGGAAAATTGCTTCATTTTCAAATGTGATAGAATTATATAAGTTAAAGAAATAAAACTCCTTATGTTGTAAAAAATGCATGATAACTTTTTGGAAAAATCCTCTTAGGAGCCAGTGTTTCTCATTGCACTTGCCCCTTACCAAAAATAGCAAGAATAGCAAATACCAGCACTCCTGGTAATTCTGACTATACACAGTGCCAGAATTTTGATAAAGTGCACAACTCTTACCTTAAGGAATAACTTAAGCCCCCGCTCCCCAAATACCAAGTTTTTTTTTGTTGGAAATAACTAATGGCTACCAAGATATAGCTCTCATTTTGTTTTTTTCATGGTAAAGAAACTGAATTACCAGACTGTTTGAAATTTGCTTTTACCAACTTCTCTCAGAGATCTGTGGAACTCCCCAGATTTGTAAGTGGAAGTGAAGAAAATAATGTGTGAAATAAAATAATTAGCATCAATGACATTTGAAAAACGTAGAATCAGCTATTACCCTGATTCTTCATTCAGAGACACTTCAACTTGACTAGTATTTTGTTTGCTCAATGAACTTCGCATAAACACCACTATTCATTTATTCATTCATATCTATTGGCTTTTTACTTGCTCTTACAATTGTCACAAAAGAGTCTTTTTTGGTTCATATTTCCTTGGTATATCTTTATGCATTATTTCATGTCCAACCACTCTGTATTCATTTATTTGAAATATTTCATTACTACACAAGATATTATTTATTTGTTAAGTCTGAGAGATGCAGTTTTTTAAGGGGTGAATGTCCTGTCATGAACCAGGTGTTCTTGAAGCAGAGCTTAACATGAAATTCTGGTGAAAGTGATTACTGAAGGAAGGCTCTTAGGAGAAATCTGTAAAAAAAAAAAAAAAAAAAAAAAAAAAAAAAAAAAAAAAAAAAAATAATTTGTGGATTAAAAAAAATAAA
>CAUYLG010028017.1:0-19150 GCA_963573385.1 Cacajao melanocephalus
GACCTCTAATATCCTTTCTTCTGCTTGATCAATTCGACTGTCAAAACCTGTGCATACTTCGCAAAGTTCTCGTACTGTGTTCTTCAGTTCCATTAATTCACTTATATTCCTCTCTAAATTGTCTATTCTCGTGAGCATTTCGTCAAACCTTTTTTCAAGGTTCTTGGTTTCTTTACATTGGGCTAGAACATGCTCTTTTAGCTCAGAAAAGTTTCTTATTATCCACCTTCTGAAGCCTAATTCTGTTCATGGATCGCACTCGTTCTCCATCAGGCCTTGTTCCCTTGTTGATGAGGAACTATGATCCCCTGTAGAAGGAGAGGCATTCTGATTTTGAGTATTCTCAGCCTTTTTATGTTGGTTTCTTCCCATCATTGTAAGTTTATCCACCTGTCGTTTGTAATTGCCAACTTTCAAATTAGGTCTCTGAGTGGACATCCAACTTGTTGATCCCCAGCACCGAAATCTGAGCAACCCACTGCGCCAACTAAAACAGCGGCATTAAGGCTCGTGGTGCTTTTCTGCCTGGGAATCTCCAGTCTGGCTTCCCTCTTGAATCCCTTTTTCAATCAGGTAAATAGGCGACTCTGCCTTCCCAGAGCTCCAAACGTTGACCAAAAGGGGACTCAGTCCCGTTTACTCTGCACCGAGAACCACCATGCCGATGCGCCAGCAAAACCACCACGCCAGCCACAAGAGTTGTGCTGGTGACCCGTGGGGTTCCTCCGCTGGGAATCTCCTGGTCTGTGGGCAACAAAAATTCATCTGCAAGTGTGGCGTCCTCTCGTTCTGTGCGCTTTCTCTGGGAGCTACAATCCTGAGCTGCTAGTAGTCAACCATCTTGGATCTCTCTCCTCTATACCTTTTTTAACTTCTATAGGGTGTCTGCATTCCTTGGCTCATTGCCATCTCCTTCAATCTTCAATCTAGCAACAGCAGGCTGAGTCTTTTTCACACTACATTCTCTTTGGTTCTGACCACAGTTTAGAAAGGGCCTTTGCTTTTAAGGATTTATATTATTAGATTAGGACCCCCTGGATAATCCAAAATAGTCTCCCCATCTGAAGACCCTTTGCCTTAATCACATGTTCGAGTCTCTTTGCTATGTAAAGTCACATATTCACAGGTTCTAGGGATTAGGTTGCAGACATTTTTAGGAATTCATTCTCCTAGCTACCACAATGATTGAAAGAAAATGTTTTAAAATTATCTAATGGAGTTTTAATATATGTAGATTTAATACATAAGACAAACACAACATAAAGATATGAGACTAAAGGAACCAATATGATGGTAAAGTTTCCACATTCCAATTGAAGTAATAACATATGAACTCTAAATAGATGATAAAAGTGAAGCATGTATATTATAACTCTCTAGAACACCAACCTAAAATGCTATAATAAGGGTATAGTTAAAATATACAATAGATAAAATGGAATTCTAAAAAATATTCAAATAACTTGAAAGGAAGCAGAAAAGAGTTAAGATAGGAACAGAAAATAGAAGGAACAAAGAAAAACAATAAAATAGTAGACCAAAATCCAAACATGTCAATAATTGCCTTAAATGCAAGTGGTCTAATTGCAAGAAAGACTGAACTCATCAGAAGGAACTTGAAAAATATAACCCCACTATATGTTGTTAAAAAGAAATCTACTTCAAATATAATGAAGTAAGTTAAAGGTAAAGGATTAAAAATATATATGAATTAAAAGAAAGTTGGGGTTGCTACGTGAATGTCAGAAAAAGCAAACTTTAGAGTATAAAAAATTATCAGAAGAGATATATTACATAATAATAAAATGGTTCACAATTAAGTATATGTGCACCTAACAGCAAAGCATCAAAATACATGAAATATTCAGCTAGAGAAAGAGTGATAGAACTGAAGGAAGAAGTAGAAAAATCCACAATTCTATTTGGAAACGTTTGGATTCGTCTTTCATAATGAATAAAAATCTCTAGTCTTATACAGTTTCAACACTAAATTCCACCAAACATTTAAAGAAGAATTAATAGCAATTTTACAAAAATATTCCAGAAAATAAAGACAAAACACTTCCCAAAACTTCTTATGACACTAGCCAAAACCAGAAGACGAGTTACAAAACAGAAAATAAAACTAGAACATAGACATTAAATTTACCCTTTGAATATACAAAGTCCTAAACAAAATATTAGTAAATCATATTTGCAATATATAGAAAGGATAATAAACTACAAGGTGAGGTTCATTCCAGAAATGCAAGGTTGATTAAATGTTTTAAAATCAATCAAGATAATCCATCACATTTACAGTCTAAAGAAGGAAAAACGTGATCATATCAACTGATGAAAAAATGATTTGACAAAATTCAACACCTAGTCACATTAAAATAAATAATTCACTGCAAAGTAAAATAAAAGAGAACCTCTTCAGTCTAATAAAAAGCACTAAAAATATACATCTAACAAGGCAACATTGTATTGGAGATTACATTCAATCCATCCAATGAGGCAATAAAACTAAATAAAATGGCAGTGCGTGGTGGCTCACACCTGTAATACCAGCACTTTGGGAGGCTGAGGCAGACAGATCACCTGAGGTCAGGAGTTCGAGACCACCCTGGCCAACATGGCAAAACCCCATCTCTAATAAAAGTACAAAAATTAGCCAGGTGTGGTGGTGGGCACCTGTAATCCCAGCTACTTGGGAGGTTGAGGCAGGTGAACTGCTTGAACCCAGGAGACCGAGGTTGCAATGAGCCAAGATCGTGTCACTGTACTCCAGCCTGAGGCAAAAAGCAAGATTCTATCTCAAAAAAAAAAAAAAGGTAAAGTTAAAAATAAAAAGAAATAAAAGTTATTCACATTGAGAACGAAGAAATAAATATTTTTCTAAATGATATGGTCATCTACATTAAAAAATTCCCAAAGCATCTGGGAGAAAGCTACTAAAACTAGTAAGTGGGTTGGCAAGGTTGCCAAAAACAAAGTCAATATACAGAAATCAATTCTATTTGTATATCCTAGTAAGGAATAATTAACAATACAAATTTTTAAAATCATAATTGCTAACAGCATTAAAAGAAACAAAATGCTTTTGGAGAAAAATGACAAAATATAGGCAAGATTTTACACTGAAAGCTATACAGCTTTGCTAAGTGAAATTAAAGAAGACTTAAATGGATAAAAAGATCTACATGCTCATGGATGCAAATATTTCACATTGTTAAGATATCAGTTATCTTCATATTGATATAAAATTCAGGAAAAACTCAATAAAAATCTTACTAGGCTCTTTCGTAGCAATTGATAAACTGATTTTTAAATTCATATGGAAAAACAAATAAAATAGAAAAGTCAAAAGATTTTTTTGAAAAAGAACAAAATCAGAGGATTCACACTATCTGACTTCAATACTACACTATAAAGCTATAGATATCAAGGCAGCATAGTTTTAGCATAAGGCTAGACATAAAAATTAATGGAATAAAGAGCATAGGAATAGACACATATATATTATGCCTAACTGATTTTTTATAAAGATATCAAGATTTTTCAATGGATAAAAGATCTTTTGAACAATGATGTTTGAACAATGAAACATTCATGAAAGAAGAAAGGAAGGAAATAGGAAGGAAGGAAGGAAGGAAGGAATTAAAGAAGAGAGGGAGAGAATCCTCATCTTATCTTGCATCATATACAATAATTAACCTAACATGGATTATAAGCTTACATGGAAAAGCTAAAACTATAAAGCTTTTAGAAGAAAATCTTCATGACCTAGGTTAGGCAAAGATTTCTTAAGCAGGACACAAAATGCACACACATTAAAAAAAAATTGAGAAATTATACTTCATCAAAATTAAAACTAGCTTTTTGAAAGATACCATCAAGAAAATCAAGCTATAAAATAGGTGAAAATATTGAAGGACCTGTATTCAGATTATATAAATAACTCTTATAATTTAGTAGGACCAAAAAATCAATTTAAAAAGATAGCCAAAATGTTTATTTTTTGCACTTATTTTTTATTAATGCATAATAGATGTACATGGTTTTGAGGTACATGAGATAATTTAACACACTGGTATAATTTGTAAAGATCAAATAAGTGTATTGGGATATTATCACCTTAAATATTTGCATTTTCTTTGTGTTAGAACCATCCAAATTATTCTCTTCTAGCTATTTTGAAATGTGCAATAGATTATTGTAAACTATAGTCACCCTACTGATCTATGTTAACACAAAGTCTTATTTCTTGTATCCAATCATATATTTGTACCATTGATCAACCTCTTTTCATCCTCCCCTCCTGGCTAAACTTCCAAGCCACTGATAAGCACCAATATATTTTCTGTCTGTATGAGATTTTTTTAAGCTCCCATATGTGAGTGAGAACACGTGATATTTGTCTTTTTGTGCTTGGCTGATTCCACTTAACATAACAACCTCCTATTTATGGAATATTACTCCATTGTTTATATATACTACCTTTTCATTATCCATACATCCAGTGATAGACACTTAGTTCAATTCATAGTTTGGCTACTGTGAATAGTGCTGCAATGAGTATGTGAGTGCATAAACCTTTTTGATATATTGATTTCCTTTCTCTTGGATAAATACCAGTAGTGGTATTGCTGTATCATATGGCAGTTCTTTTTCAGTTTTTGTTTGTTTGCTTGCTTGTTTGTTTTAGCAACAAGGTCTCATTATATTGCCCAGGCTGGTCTCAAACTCCTGGGCTTAAGTGATCTTCATGCCTTGGACTCCCAAAATGCTGGGATTACAGGTGTGAGCTACCTCATATGGCCCTTAGTTTTTTTGTTTTTTGTTTTTTGTTTTTTGTTTTTTTTTTTTTTTTGAGAAACCTCCATACTTTTCTCCAAAGTTGCTGTAGTAATTTACATTTCCACCAACGGTATATGAGGCTTCCCCTTTTTCTGCATCCTCACCAGTATCCATTATTGCCTGTCTCTTTTTTTTTAAGTCATTTTAACTAGGGTGAAATACCAATCTCCTCAGAATTTTGCATTTATCTGGTCATTAGGGATGTTGAGCGTTTTTCATACACCTGTTGGTCATTTATCTGTCTTCTTTTGAGAAATGTCTGTTCAGATTTTTGTTGATTTTTAAAATCAGATTATTTGTGTTTGGGAGGGATCATTTTGCGTGGGTTTTTTTGTTGTTGTTTTTGTTTGTTTTTGTTTTTGTTTTGTTTTGCTATTGAGTTATTTGAGCTCCTTATATTCTTGTTATTAATCCCTTGTTAGATGGGTAGTTTGCAAATATTTTCTCCCATTTTTTGACTTGTCTCTTTCATTTTGTTGATTATTTCCTTTGCTGTGCAGAAGATTTTTAGCTTGATACAATCCCATTTGTCTAATTTTGCTTTGGTTGCCTGTGCTTTTGAGGTCTTCCACAAAAACTCTTTGCTGAGACCAATATCCTGGAGCATTTGCCTAATGGTTTCTTCCAGTAGTTTCATAGTTTCAGTCTTACAGTTAAGCCTCTAATCCACTTTGATATGATTTGATTTTTGTGTATGGTGAGAGATAGCAGTCTAGTTTTATTCTTCCACATATAGTTACCCAGTTTTCCCAGAACCACTCATTGAAGACTGTCTTTTCCCCAAAGTATGTTCTTGGCACCTTTGTTGAAGATGAATTGGCTCAAAATGTGTGGCTCTATATCTGGATCCTCTACTTTGTTCTATTGGTCTATGTATCTGTTTTTATGCCAGTATCATACTGATTTGGTTACTGTAGCTTTGTAGCAAATTTTAAAGTCAGGTAGTGTGATGCCTTCAGTTTTGTTCTTTTGGCTAAGGATTGCTTTAGCTATTTGAGGTCTTTCATGGTTCTAAATAAATTTTAGGATTTTATTTAAATTCTGTGAAGAATGAACAGTTGGTATTTCTTTTGGAAAGATAAACTACTTGACAAACCTTTAACTGGTCTAAGAAAAAAAAGACAGAAGATCCAAATAAAATCAGAAATGAGAAAGGAGACATAACAAATTAGACAACAGAAATGCAAAAAATGATTAGAGACTATCATAAAAAACTGTACACCAATAAAGTGGAAAACCTAAAAATAAAGAAAAAAGTTTAAAATTAAGAAGCAATATATCAAACTAGGAATGATTAAGTATGATATAAAAAAGAATAGTAAGCAGGATAAAATAATTTTTATAGCAAAGGTACCTTTCCATACAAATCATATTCTTATTCACTTGCTGACAATAGGAAGTATAAGGGATGCCCTATTTGGAACATGGGAGAGGACTAGGTTTTAGTCAGCATTCTTTGTATTCACCAAAGAATGTTGTCTGAATGTGAAATCATTTATACAACTGCACTAAAATTTTTTTTTAATTTTTTTTAAATAAGAGAAATGTTGCTTCAAACACAGTTCTAAAAGCAACATGGCAAAAAGAAACAAGCTTGGAATTTAGGAGCTCTGGGGGTCGAGTCCCTGTCCCTGCTTTCCTAAGCCAGACACAAATTCCCTGCACCTGTTATCAGAGTTGCATAATAACTAATGCCTATCTAACCAGAGACTGCTGGGGGTTAAGTCTACCTTGCCACGCTGTGCATGAATGCTAGTTCTTCCTGTTGTTGTTATATTACATTATGCCACAACAGAATTGGCCTATTTTTATCACTCCCTCTTTGTGAGGCCATTATCAAACTGCAAAATAATGGTAATTTAAATCAGTCCATAGGAATAGGCAAGGAAAAGAGAACTGGAAATGTGAATACAGTTTACCAAATAGTACTGTAAGAGAACTGAAAATGTGAAAAAGGTCTACCAACTAGCACTAGTGACCTTTACTGGTTAGAAAAATATGTATAGCATTCCAGGCACAGGACTGACTTACTGGCTTATCATATGCATTAGTCTCCAGGAGCCATAAGTCATCAGTTCAAAAGCTTATCCCACCATGCAGCCCTTATTTTTAACTGCCAATAGACAACCAGAGTGAGCATTGGCTGCTTTTTCAATATACTGAGATACTTAATGTTCATCTGAATAGAATGAAGCATCCACATGGTCCCAGCCAGTGAGCTGGCTTCTGGCCCTGTTTAAGGTTTTCTATTAAACGATAGGGTTTTCACTATCATTAGGGGACAAGTGACCCTTTTGTGAAAGGCTAAATGCCAGAATATTCTTAGTGATATCCAGAAATCAGTTTTACTTATATCAGAATTTTTTTCTCTTCATCCTGTAACTTATATACAGAAAAAATAAATTATAGAAGTCATTAAAAATTCAATTTTCAAAGGAAGATTTTTATTTGACTCTGCTTCTGCTACCAGTGAAAATGATTCTCTTTTTTAAGGCTGTACATAGTCCACACCTTAAAGAAAATTTATTAAGTTCAGCCCTCAGGATGCAATAATTCAAAATCCTTCCTGACTCATCATATAATTCTTGCTAGTACTCAGCTACTGCCATTAGAATTTTCTTTTTGATGAACATGTAGTTGCTAGATGGAAAGCTTAGGCCAAGTTTCCCATCCCAAATCCATGTCTTGAGAACAAGGATAAGTTTATGTTAATATCTTAAAAGGCTGGCAGGGATCCAGATTCAGCATTAGTTCAGCCAGAGTGTCTGTTCACATGTATCACTCAGTCCTCCGACAGGAATAAATGCCCCAAGAGTTTTGTCACTCTGCCGGAACCTCCATCTCCAGCTTTACAGTCTTGGCCAAAGGCTGGAGCTGAGAATGCAAACATAAAGAAAGAGCTGCTGAGTGAACAGGGAAATAAATGTGGGAGTGGCACAGGTGCTGTTCAGGTCATCCTCATCACTTCCCTATGTAAGCTGGCTCTAAGTATTCACAGCACTAAGTACAGGATTTGCTAGGAAGACTGGCCATCATTTAGGATCATATAATAGGAAAACATGATAAGTTCTCCTTTTGCAAACCAAGACACAGACAAGTCAAGTAATTTGCCCAAAATCACACAACTAATTAATTTCAGAGTAGCTCTTAAGCCTTGTTCTCCTGCTTTATTCATTTATTCAGAAGATATTTGTGGAGGTGCTTCCAGAGTTGATTCTCAAAACCCCTTTTCTATAGCTGTGTCCTTTTAAAAAAGTTGCTAGAAAACGTAATCTAGTGAATTCCAGGCTTAGTCAATCACTTCTATGTTTTTTTTCAGGTCACTGCCAGTTTAAAATCACTTCAAAATTCTCTCCCTCCATATCATTGCCCCCAAGCGTTCATATATTTCTTTTTCCTTCTTTCTTTCTTTCTTTTTCTTTCTTTCTCTCTTTCTTTCTTTCCCTCCCTTCCTTCCTTCCTCCCTCCCTCCCTTTTTCGTTTCTTTCTTTCTTTATTTTCTTTTCTTTTTTGACAGAGTCTCACCCTGTCACCCAGGCTGGAGTGCAGTAGCACCATCTGGGCTCACCGCAATCTTCACCTCTGGGTTCAAGCCATTCTCCCACCTCCCTCCTGAGTAGCTGAAACTACAGACACCCACCATCATGCCTGGCTAATTTTTGTATTTTTGTAGAGACGGGGTTTCACCATGTTAGCCACGCTGGTCTTGAACTCCTGATCTCGGTGATCCGCCTCCTTGGCCTCTCCACGCGCTGAGACTACAGGCGTGAGCCACCACGCCCAGCCAGGTTTGTACATTTCATTATGACAGTGGTGGAAAAGGCATCTTCTCTATTGCTGCCCCTCCAGGTTAAAATTTGCTACTGGTGTCCAAATTCCCCCCTATTCTTTGGTCAGCTGCCCCCTTCTGAGGTGTTTCTCACTCAAAGGACACCATACTTGTTCTCCATGCCCTGCCATTATGGCCACAGCTTTTTGAGTTTACTGGGCCTGCCAGCTAGCCAAATAACAATTTCAAATAGACTGGCACCCAAATAGTCCAAAAGACAGGTCTGGACTATCCCAGAGATGATAACTAAGGCCATGGGAGCAGATGTCGCTAAAATTCTCCACACCCCAATCCGTAGCAGATTCATATGCAGTATTCACACTCTAGTAATGTTCTTGTAGTTCTCCTGCAGGATGTCCCTATAAAGGGTCCTCTGCTCTTGGCTCAGACACTGCCACTGTTGGATATCAGGCCCAATGGGACCATATCCCTTAGGAGTCAAGATCTTGTGTGTTATTGTTGTATTATTGAATTTTTATTCATTCTTAATTTTTTTATGTGGTTAAATGTCATTCTCTTTAAACTTTTTCTTTTTATTTCTAATGCTGATTTTGTATTCCTCCTGTGGGTCATGATTCTGTATAGAAAAGGGATTTTTCTACCTTTCTCACTAGACTAAAAGCCTTGTAAGAACAAAGCTTGTGTCTACTTGAGTCATATGATTAGGAGCCAAGCATAATGCCAGGCAGAAAATTGAAGCTTAATGCATGCATATTTGTTTAATCAAGTTGAAATGGAATTTCCTCTCTCTTCTTATTTAATTGTGTAGAATATGGTTCCATCCCCTGCCTTGAGAGGATCTCAGAACAATATGTTTTGCTAATTACGCAAATACATTTATCAAATATATAGGTAAAGTACCCTCTAATTTAAAGACTGAGGATTTGTTTTCAAACACATCACAGTAATGAAATTAACCTATTCCAACAGTATATTCATGGTGCTATGGTTTCCTTTCTAACCCTGGTGATTGCTTCACACTGGGTATGACATCTGGTTAAGTTGAGAGGCTGTCACCCAGCTGAGAGAATATGTGCGTGGTTGGGAGTAGAATTTCCTTACATCTTTTTAAAGATATGAGCATTTGAAAATGAAATCATTATGTAAAGATCAATCTAGGAAGGTGCATGTGTGAACAATTCACTGGAATGACTTGAGTATAGGTAGAAATGTCATCAGAATGACAGCATCCCAGGCTTCTACTTCTAATTCTGCCACTGTCCAACTGAACAGGTCAAAGAATCCTCTCCATCACCACCAACATGCTACCAGTATCATGATTATCATAACAATATCTAACGCACGCAAAGTGCTTATCAGCTTTCAAGCCCTGTGCTTAAAAGTTTTCATGGATTATTCCCTTTAAACAGACATCAAAAATAGCACTATATGATAAATCTTCTTATCAAACTATTACTGATGAAGAAACCAAATACAACATTAGAACACATTTAAGCTCTGCATTTATTTTAATGATCTCATTCCAAGACCCAAACTATTAAAAAAAATCATAATCCAACAGAGGATGTTATTTAAACTCATTTGGAAATTCACATACCAAAGAAACAGTGATTCACAATACTCTATCAGTCCACACAGTCGTTTCCTATGGCTGCCATAACAAATTTCCACAAACTAGGTGGCTTTTCACAACAGAGATTTATTCTCTTACAATTCTGGAGGTTAGAAGTCTGAAATTAGGTAATGGTAGAGTCATGTTCCCTGTGAAGCTCCTAGAAAAGGATCCTCACTTGCCTCTTCCTGCTTCTGGCAGACCCAGAAATTTCTTGGTTTGTGGCAGCATAATCCATCTCTGACTCCATGACCCAAATTCTTAATCAGTTCTTTCTATAGAATCCTTTGAGCCTCAATTTTCTCTCCAATTTTCTCTATCAGAGATCAACTACATTAAGTTCTTTTCAATTCTGAAATTTTATTATTCTAAATAAAACATAGCTAAATTAACCCTTAATATATTTAGAAATATATATATATATATAACCACATAATCATGATTTTGCCAATAATAATTTCACATAAAAGATCAGCCCTCACATAACTAACAAGTGTTTATGTTATTTTAAACACAGCTAAATTAAGTATATCTGGGATCTGGTTGGTATCTCTTTACTACTCAGAGAGGGTAGAGGAAGAGTTTGTGGCTTCCTCATTGACTCCTGCATATCAGGAGTCACTGCAGAGCAGGCACCTGTTCTGTCTTAAACCAGACTGGCTACAGAATTTGAGATTAGCTGTGTTCCTGTGCCCAATACCTAAGCAAGCGTGACACATGGGGTCCTCCAATCCTTCTAATTTTGAATGTCCATGTAGCATCCTAAATGATGAGAATAAGAGCTATCATTGAAGAGGTTTCTTCCTGCCTTTAGGACAGTATCCAATCCTAAACTTGGCCTACAGAAGTGCTTTCCCAAACCATCTGTGGTGACAGACCAATTTTTTTAAAATCCCTAATGCATTGTGAATCAACAGATAACAGATTTTAAAATTTATGTTTATAAAGTATAATAAAATTCTAGAAAAATAAATGAAAAAGACATACAATCTCAACAGACCTAAAACTGCATTTCAATACATCTACTTAGAACAAATATAACAAGAAAAAATTAGAGAAATTCTACACATTGCTCAATGAAAGTTTGTATTTAGGAGATCAAAATGGAGAATTGCTAATTATGCTCATATTTTTAGTCATCCATTATCATAAAAAAAAAAAAGTAATAAAGCAAATAGCAAGTCCCTGTATCAAATAGCAAGTCCCTATATCACACACTTTGAACGAACATTGTGTGTATCAATAGTTGAGCTTGTTTTTCTGCTTGTTAACTTATCTAGGTTGGCTTGATGACAATGCTACTCTCAAGGGTTAACATACATCTATGTTTTGTTCTATTAACAATTACAATAGAGAAACCTGTCTCACATAAGCAAATTGACAGAAATGGAAGAAAAAAAATGACAGCAAGCTCAGGATATTTATTTTAAATTTTTATCTAAAGCGAGGTAAGTGATGCTGTATTTTCAAACTCCATCTTTAATCTTGCATCATTAAACAGTTACAACAATTATTCTGTCAAGTCATTATTAAATTTATATTTCAAAAGTTGAAAAGGATGCTGAATCCATTATTTTCTCATGCATGCATCTTCTTTTGATAAAAAGTAAAATTCTAAACATTTTATTAAATATATAAGGTGCTCAATGACATGTCTCAGATGTGTGATGCCAAGATCATAAATTATCTCATCCATAATTTTTGTTAAATTATGGAACATGTCATAACAATTTATAAAAATTATTCTTCCCTGCTTCTCTCAATTTTACCCTTCAGTTTTACCTATTATTGAAAAATATTTTGCATTCCTTCCTGGCATCCATACATTTAGATGATAGAAAACATCAAAGATGTAAGATTTATACATGCTGGCCAAATTCATCACTTGAAAATGTTGGGATAAAACTGATTTCTTTTCTTGTAGAAAGACAAAGAGTTTATTCTGTGAGTCAAACATTCTCAATAGAATGTTCTCCCTTTAGATGCATAATAACTTAGTATGCGAAAAATAGTTTGTGATTAGCTTTTGCAACAATCATATTATCACATAAAAAAGAGAATTCTGTAGGGTTTAACACAGTTGATTAGTTGGAGTTGGCCAGGACAAAAAAGACAGGAAGTAGAGATTCTAGAGGGAAGCCCAGTGGAGAAAGGAAATCTCCCTTAGCCTTTCTCTTCAACACTTAGAGAACTCTGCAGGTTGGTATTTTGCTGTGGTGCCAGAAGAGCATCTGTTTCCCAGGGTGAGTGAGTGGCAACTCTGATCAAAGGATTATATGATGAGATAACAACAACTTAGTAAGGAGCCATTAGTTTAATTAAAAGGAACAAAATGCAAGAGTTGAAATGCAAAGAGGAAATCTATATTTGGATCTAAGATTTATATTTATCTTAGCTTTATTTAAATTCATTTTTTATTTTCTGCTCCTATTTATATAGTAGATTAGTATTCACACTGAGGATTAAATAAAAAATACATTTTCACAGATAAATGTAAAATCACAATTTGGTCTAAATGCCACTACAAACACATGGAGGGATCATTTTGTTAAGTGATTGTGACCATCTCATGTAGCTGAATTAGAAGCCCTGAAGTCATAGTTCTTAAAAGTTTCTAACCCATGTTTCTATTATAAACATACACCAAGGAGATTCTGATTTGTATCCACATGAACAAGATTTTTTTTGAGGCCTTTTTTCCCTGCATTTATATTATGAAATCATATATCACCCCCTAACTTTAATTAGATATCCCCACTACCACTACCCCAGGGCACATCCTTCCACCTTGAAGTTCACTGCCTAAAGAAATCATTTCTTTCTTTAGTGGTATTATACCAAACACAAATAAAGATGGAATGCATGATTGAATTACATTATCATCTAACACATTTACACTGATAAACAATTTAACAATTAATAAGCCTTAATTATATACATTACTCAATAAAATATATTTGCTAGGTTTGGTTTTATGATGTGTTATAGTCTGATTATTTAGACGAAGGAAAACAAAGCATTTTGAAGGATAAAGCATTATGAAGGAAGACAAAAAGCAAGAGTCAGAGATTTCCATGTAGGTCAAAGTAGTTAAAATAGTGATCATTCAGTAAGACAAGAAGAGGGGCTATCAGAGAAGGTCTCAGTTTGGCTAAATTAGAAAGCAAGGAGTTGTCATTTTTTAAAGTCTAAAAGTTGTGCCACTTTACAAAAATCATCCAACTAAGCAATTCTTGATGGTTGCTAAATATATATGCTAGTGTAAGCTAATATGAAATACACAGCAAAGTTTAAAAAAAGAAGAAAATATATATTTTAGTTCAAGATATCCAGCTGAGGTAAGCTCTATAGGCTTCCTTAAATAGCTAATGGGAAATTTCTAACAACTCCGACTATTAGTTAAGTGTCCTTTATTAACAAATAAAAGATATTAACATAATTTTTAAGATTTAATTAAAATAAACCAACACTTCTTAAAGAAATTCTATGGCCAAGGTATACACAGGATTAATGCAAGCTAAAGAGGTATATATCTCTAAGGGCATATGCCTTTAAGGAACATATAAACTAGTCTTGAAGACATATATATATATATATATATATATATATATATATATATGAAAAGTATTCAGCAAAGCAATATGTAATTGATTTTACAAGAAAAGTATATCACTTAATGTACTAGAGGAGCACAGGAAACAAAAGCAATAGATTAACTAAGTGGAATACCAGAGAAATTGTCAGAGGAGGGAGTGTCTGACCTCCTCTGTGAAATATGTTTATTTTTAAAGGGCAGATGAGGAATATTCCAGATAGATGACACATCAGAAGGAAATGTTTACTCCCTGTCTAAAGAATGAAAGTCTACTTTAGATGCATGAGATGGACAAGTTGAAGATATGGATAGACAGGCAAGAGAAGCCCTCAGCTGTGAAAACTGCAGTGATTCTGGACTTTATTTTGAAGATAATAGGAAAACAATGAAGGTTTTTAAACACAGGAGTGACTCAATCAAAGAGGAACTTTAAAATGTGTGTTAGTCTTTTGTGTAAATAAATACTAAATCTACTGGTGCTATTGACATGTTTTCATTAAAAGGTCCATCTATACAGTGCTGGTAAAAGCAAATGTTTTTAAAAAGCTGTGATTCTCTCAAATTTAATAAGATGACTGTCAGTAATAATCACCTGCTGAGGTTAGTAGAATACCTGTCAGGATTGCCAGATCACAGAACACAATGCAGAAACTGACCATAACATTCTCAGAAACCACAGAAAACTAATGAATATTTGTACTTACAAAATAAGATGTGATAAAGAGGAGTGTGTTCTAATGTTAAAACTTAGCATCTTGGATTTCCTGAGAAGATGGCTGAATAAGAACTGCTCCAGTCGGCAACTTCCAATGAGACCAATGCAGAAGGCAGGTGATTTCTGCAATTCCACCTGAGGTACCCAATTTATCTCACTGGTACTGGTTAGACTGTGGTTGCAACCCACAGAGGGTGCACAGAAGAAAAGTGGGGCGTCACCTCAGCCAGGAAGTGCAAGGGATCAGGTAACTCCCTCCCCTAGTCAGGAGAAGCCACGAGCGACGGTGCCATGAGGGATGGTGCTATCCTGCCCAAATACCATGCTTTTCCCACGGTCTTTGCAATTCGCAGACCAGGAGATTCCCTCAGGTGTATACACCACCAGGGCCCCAGATTTTAGGCACAAGACTGGGCAGTCTTTCAGGCAGACACCGAGCTAGCTGCAGAAGTCTTTTTTCATACCCCAATAGTACCTGGAATGCCAGCAAAACAGACCTATTCACTCCCCTGGAAAGGGGGCTGAGGCCAGAGAGCTGAGAGGTCCTGCTCAGCAAATCCCACCCCCACAGAGCCCAACAAGTTAAGATCCATGGCTTGAAATTCTC
This sequence comes from Cacajao melanocephalus, assembly GCA_963573385.1. Classification (NCBI taxonomy): domain Eukaryota; kingdom Metazoa; phylum Chordata; class Mammalia; order Primates; family Pitheciidae; genus Cacajao; species Cacajao melanocephalus. The sequence goes on from CAUYLG010028017.1 coordinate 15,162, forward strand.
ACTGCCAGCACAGCAGTCTGAATTCCACCTGGGAAACTTGAGCTTGGTAGGGGGAGGGGCATGCACCTTTACTGAGGCTTCAGTAGGCAGTTTTCCCCTCACAGTGTAAACAAAGCTGCTAGGAAGATCAGACTGGGCAGAACCCACCACAACAAAGCCACTGTAGCCAGACTGCCTCTCTAGATTCCTCCTCTCTGCGCAGGGCATCTCTGAAAGAAAGGCAGCAGCCCCATTCTGGGGCTTATAGATAAAACTCCCATCTCACTGGGACAGAACACCTGTGGGAAAGGGCAGCTGTGGGTGCAGCTTCAGCAGACTTAAAGGTTCCTGCCTGCTGGCTCTGAAGAGAGGAGTGGATCTCCCAGCACAGCTCTCAAGCTCTGCTAAGGGACAGATGGCCTCCTCAAGTGGGTCTCTGATGTCAGTGCCTCCTTACTGGGAGACATCTCCCAGCAGGGGTCAACAGACACCTCATAAAGGAGAGCTCCAGCTGGCATCTGGTGGGTGCCCATCTGGGATAAAGCTTCCAGAGGAAGGAGCAGGCAGCAATCTTTACTGTTCTGCAGACTCCGCTGGTGATACCCAAGCAAACAAGGTCTGGGGTGGACCTCCAGCAAACTTCAGCAGATCTGCAGAAGACAGTCCTCACTGTTAGAAGGAAAACTAACAGAAAGCAATAGCATCAACATCAACAAAAAGGATATCCACACAAAAACCCCATCCAAAGGTCACCAGCATCAAAGACCAAAGGTAGATAAATCCACGAAGAGGAAAAACAAGCACAAAAAGGCTGAAAAATTCAAAAACCAAAATGCCTCTTTGTCTCCAAAGGATCACAACTCCTCACCAGCAAAGGAACAAAACTGGATGGAGAATGAGTTTCATGAATTGACAGAAGTAGGCTTCAGAAGGTGGGTAATAACAAACTCCTCCAAACTAAAGGAGCATGTTCTAACCCAATGCAAGGAAGCTAAGAACATTGATAAAAGGTTAGAGGAACTGATAACCAGAATAACCAGTTCAGATAATAACATAAATGACCTGATGGAGCTGAAAAGCAGAACACAAGAATTTCGTGAAGCATACACAAGTATCAGTAGCCAGATCGATCAAGCAGAAGAAAGAATATCAGATTGAAGATCAACCTAATGAAATAAAGTATGAAGACAAGATTAGAGAAAAAAGGATGAAAATGAAAAAACAAAGCCTCCAAGAAATATGAGACTATGTGAAAAACCAAACCTATATTTGATTGGTATACCTGAAAGTGATGGGGAGAATGGAACCAAGTTGGAAAACAACTTCAGGATATTATCCAGGAGAACTTCCCAACCTAGAAAGACAGGCCAACATTCAAATTCAGGAAATACAGAGAACACCATAAAGACACTCCTCTAGAAGAGCAGCCCCAAGACACATAATAATCAGATTCACCAAGGTTTAAATAAAGGTGAAAAGGTTAAGGGAAGTGAGAGAGAAAGGTCAGGTTACCCACAAAGAAAAGCCCATCAGACTAACAGCAGATCTCTCTGCAGAAATCCTGCAAGACAGAAGAGAGCGGGAGCCAATATTCAACATTCTTAAAGAAAAGAATTTTCAACCCAGAATTTTATATCCAGTCAAACTAAGCTTCATAAGCAAAGGAGAAATAAAATTCTTTACAGAAAAGCAAATGCTGAGAGATTTTGTCACCACCAGGCCTGCCTTACAAGAGCTCCTGAAGGAAGCACTAAATATGGAAAGGAAAACCAGTATAAGTCACTGTGAAAACATCCCAAAATGTAAAGGCCATCACCACTATGAAGAAACTGCATCGACCAATGGGCAAAATAACCAGCTAGCATCATAATGACAAGATCAAATTCACATGTAACAATATTAACCTTAAATGTAAATCAGTTAAATTCCCCAATTAAAGACATAGACTGGCAAGTTGGATAAAGAGTTAAAACACATTAGTGTGTTGTAATCACGACACCCATCTCATGTGCAAAGACACACATAGGCTCAAAATAAAGGCAGGAGGAAGATTTACCAAGCAAATGGAAAGGAAAAAAAAAAGCAGAGGTTATAATCCTAGTCTCTGATAAAACAGACTTTAAATGAACAAAGATGTAAAAGACAAAGAAGGACATTAAATAATGGTAAAGGGATCATTGCAACAAGAAGAGCTAACTATCTTAAATATGTATCCTCCCAACAGGAGCACCTGGATTCATTAACCAAGTTCTTAGAGACCCACAAAGAGATTTAGATTCCCAAGCAATAACAGTGGGAGAATTAGCACCCCACTGTCAATATTACACAGATCAAGACAGAAAATTAACAAGAATATTCAGGACTGAAACTCAGCTCAGGACCATGCAGGCCTAATAGACATCTATGGAACTCTCCACCCCAAATTGATAGAATATACATTATTCTCAGCACCACATCACACTTATTCTAAAAATGACCACATAATGGGAAGTAAAACACTCCTTAGCAAATGCAAAAGAATGAAAATCATAACAAAAAGTCTCTCAGACCACAGTGCAATCAAATTAGAACTCAAGATTAAAAAACTCACTCAAAACCATACAACTACATGGAAAATGAATAACCTGCTCCTGAATGACAACTGGTTAAATAACGAAATTAAGACAGAAATAAAGAAGTTCTTTGAAACCAATGAGAACAAAGACACAATGTACCAGAATCTCTGGGACACAGTTAAAGCAGTGTTTAGAGGGAAATTTATAGAACTAACTGCCAACATGAGAAAGTGGGAAAGATCTAAAATCAATACCCTAACATCACAATTAACTAGAGAAGCAAGAGCAAACAAATTCAAAATCTAGCAGAAGACAAGAAATAAGTAAGATCAGAGCAGAACTGAAGGAGTTAGAGACACAAAAAACTATTCAGAAAGTCAATGAATCAAGGAGCTGGTTTTTTTAAAAGATTAACAAAATAGACCACTAGCCAGAATAATAAAGATGAAAAGAGAGAAGAATCAAACAGACACAATAAAAAATGAAAAAGAGGATATCACCACTGATCTCACAGTAATACAAACTACCATCAGAAAATACTATAAATGCCTCTACACAAATAAACCGGAAAATCTAGAAGAAATGGATAAATTCCTTGACACATACACCCTCCCAAGACTAAACCAGGAAGAAGTCAAATCCCTGAATAGACCAATAACAGGTCCTGAAATTGAGGAAGTAATTAATAGCCTACCAAACCAAAAAAAAAGCCCAGGACCAGATGAACTCACAAACGAATTCTACCAGAGGTACAAAGAGGACCTAATACCATTACTTCTAAAACTATTACAAACAATAGAAAAAGAGGGACTCCTGCCTAACTCATTTTATGATGGCAGCATCATCCTGATACCAAAACCTGGCAGAGACCCAACAATAAAAGAAAATTTCAGGCTAATATCCCTGGTGAACATCAATGCAAAACTCCTCAATAAAGTACTGGCAAACCAAATCCAGCAGCACATTAAGAAGCTTATCCATCACAATCAAGTTGGCTTCGGAGAGAGATCCAAGATGGCCGATTAACAACAGCTCAGTATTGTAGCTCCCAGTGAAAGCACAGAGAGGGAGTGGACGCCGCACTTTCAAATTTTTGTTGCCCACAGACTGGGAGATTCCCGGCGGAGGAGCCACACGGGTCGCCAGCGCAACTTTTTGGCCAGCGCGGCTATTTTGCCGGCGCCCTGGCATGGCGCTTCTCGGCGCAGAGTATACGGGACGGAGTGCCCTTTGAGTCTGGCTCGGCTGGTCCCATCCCCACAAGAAGAACAGCAATTGGAAGCACTGAGGACTGAGAGTTTCACAGCACAGCTGAACCGGGAAGGTCCAGCTCTGCGGGGAAGGGGCGTCCGCCAAAGGAAAACTAAGAAACAGAAAAAACTTCATCACCGGGCGGAGAGATCCAAAATGGCCGATTAACAACAGCTCAGGATTGTAGCTCCCAGTGAAAGCACA